>MU695310.1:38780-57914 GCA_026770625.1 Nicotiana glauca | reverse complement strand
TTCGGGGGATGATTTGTGACTTAGGAGTGCGATCAGAATTGATTTTGGAGGCTCGGTGTAGAATTAGGCTTGAATTGGCGAAGTTTGAGTTTTGGCGAATTCCGGTTGATAGGTGAGATTTTGATCCGAGGGTCGAAATGGAATTCCGAGAGTTGCAGAAGCTTCGTTAGGTGATTTTGGATGTGTCTGCAAATTTTCAGGTCATCCGGACGTCGTTTGGTCGGGTTTTTGATCGAATGTGCAATTCGGAAGATTTTAAGAAACTTAGGCTTTGATTTGAGGAAAATTGAGAATTTTGGTGTTAACGATAGTGTTTTGATGGTTCGAGCAAGTTTGAATAAGGTTGTAGGATGTGTTGGTGCCTTTGGTTGAGGTCCTGGGGGCCTCGGTGTGATTTCGGGTGGTTAAACGGGAAGTTTGAAGCATTATTGCAGGTCTGATCTTTCTGTCTTCTGGTATTTCCGCATCCGCGGAAAAGAAGCCGCAGAAGCGGTTCCGCAGATACAATGGGGAGGTCGCAGAAGCGGGCAGGCGTGGCCCAGGGTATTTTAGCATAAGCGGACAGGGGGTCGCTTCAGCGGGTCCACATAAGCGGATATTACACCGTAGAAGCGGTCGATAGGAAATCGCATAAGCGGATATTGAGTCGCATAAGCGAAGCCTGGCATCTTAAGTGAAAACCGCATAAGCGGTCATTTTGCCGTAGAAGCGGTCCCACATAGGCGGTAGCGGGACCGCAGAAGCGAAACCTGGCAGGGGTTTTAGTGAACAGTGGTTCACGATTTTTGAAAGAGAAGAAAATATATTGGACTTCGGACTTAGGCGATTCTTGGGCGATTTTGAAGAGAATTTGACGGGGTTTCATCAGGTATGAATTGTTAGACTCGGAATATATTATTATGGTGTAAAAACATAGATTAATCACTGAAATTCGAGGAATAGAGGGTAAAAATGTAGGTTAAGGCTTGGAACTTAAAGGAGTTTAAAATTAGGTTTTGAAAGGGCAATTGAACTCCGATTTTAGTAAATTTGATATGTATAGACTCATGGCGAGACGAGGATTCCGGTGGTGTAAATTTTGCAATTTTTCGAGAAGTGGGCCTAGGGATCGGGTTTTTCCAACTTCGTAATTTTTGGTATTTTTCGAGTCTTTTCGATTGGGTTATGTTTCTTTAGCCTATTGTAATGTATTCATTGTGGCTTTGACCAGATTCGACGCGCGAGGAGGCAGATTCGAGAGGAAAAGGCAAAGCGGACTAGTCTTGTGGTCGGTTTGAGTTGAGTAATAGATGTAGATGATGACCTGAGGGTTTTAAACCCCGGTTTATCACACTGTGACGCTATATTGAGGCAAGACACGCACTCCATGACGAGTGCGGGGTCGCTTGTGATTGGGGGNTTCTGATGTTTATCTGATCTAGTTGTTTCTGTCTTGTTGCCATTTCACCGTTAACTATGCTAAATTGTTAGTGTTAGCTTTACATTGTGGTATTTTCGGAATTTCATACTTTCAGTCAGTATATATGTCTATTATCACTGAGTTGGAAGTACTCACTTTACTCCCTGCACCATGTGTGCAGATTCAAGTGTCTCGGGAGCATAGTTGAGCTTTTTGCTGCTTCTGAGTTTCTCAGGAGTTGTCGAGGTTGCTGCCTGACGTTCGCAGAACCCGGCTCCTCCCCTATCCCTTTATTATTTCCGCATTTTAGAACATCAGCATTTCTGAGGATTTATTGTTTCGTTATCTTAGAGGCTCTAGACTCATGACCCCAGGTCTTTGGGAGTTTACTGACAGTTGTTATGATTTCCGTATTACTTCTGTCTATTATCACTGGTTAGAACTATATTATTTGATAATTTAATGCTATAAATTAGAAAATGGGTTGTGTGGTTAAGTTGTGAGCGTTATATGGTCGGACTTGCCTAGCATTTGTGTTGGGCGCCATCACGATCAGGATTGGGATCGTGACAAACATGTGCAATAACTTACAAATTCTTAGATCGCGGTAATGATATTTTCTCATAAGATATGTAGCTTGCTCAAAAAGAATATTTAGATTATAAACTAAAAGATTCATCTGTTACAAGAGAAATAAAAAAGGTCATTAAACAACTAATAGATTAAAGGACAACCGGCAAAAATTTCACACTAGTGTACTTTGGGATTTTTTCTTTCCTATACCATATATGAAACCTTATTACTAAAAATGTGCATATTTTGTAAATTACCCGTTCTGTGCAATGTTTTTCTACATATTTTATATCATTCATTAATTAGTAATTAATAGTAGTTGAATCTTCCTAATATGGCGCGCTAAAAATCAGGAAAAGAATATCCTAATTGATTTAGCAACCTTCAGTTCAAATTTGAACACAAATCCTTTATCAGTTCTCTCCCGAATTTTTTTCGTAATTCAAAAAAAAAAAAACGAAAAGCTTCAGCAAACTGAAATCAAATTGTAGAAATCAGTTTCTTCCTCAATCCAGACATTAAAAAGGCGACCAGTTATTCAACAAAAGCAAGTCAAATTGTAGAAACCAATACTGCCGATACTCTGTTCTTCATCTTTTTTTTTCTCAATCCACAAATCAAAAAAATAATAAAATATAGAACAATACCTCGGCAACAACACTCAATCATGTCCAAAATCCCAATCATGCTACAATTGAATGGGAAAAATCTGATTATAAAAAATGGGTCTCATCTCTGTATTTTTTGAGAAGAAGAAGGAATGGAGAAGAGGAAGAAAGGGGAGGGGAAAACGGCACTGGTCTTAGGAATTAGGGGGAGCTGATTAAAATTGTTATGTTACAAATTCTATGAAAGTCTGATTTTATGGTAATATCTACAAAATTCCTACATTTATCTACAAATAAACTACAAATCAGTTTAAGTATGTATAAAGCAATATTGTTTTTAAGGGTATCTATAAAATTACTACGTTTATACTACAATTAAACTACGATTTATGTTGAAAAAAAGGTTGACTACAAAATTTTCTCTTCATCTACAAAAAATTACAAATAAACTACAAATCAGTTTTAATATTGTATAAAGTTGTATTGTTTTTAATGGTATCTACAAAATTACTACATTTATACTACAATTAAAACTACAATCTATGTTGAAAAAAAATGTTAACTACAAAATTTTCTCTTCATCTACAAAATTTCTTCAAAAAAAACTACAAATAAAATACAAGTAAGTTTAAGTATTGTATAAAGCTGTATTATTTTTAAGAGTATCTACAAAATTACTATATTTATACTACAATTAAACTACAATTTATGTTGGAAAAAGATGTTGACTACAAAATTTTCTCTTCACCTATAAAATTTCTACAAAAAAAACTACAAATCAATTTAAGAAAGTTTCAGGGTGAAGCTTAGTCTTTAAAAGTTGAATCTTTGAATCAAAGTCAGATGACGGGGTAGGGGATTGATTGGTTTCAGGGGTGATTTGAAGGTAAATATTGTATAGAATTTTGAGATGGACATCAACATTTGACACGCCTGAGGCTGGGCTTATGCTTTTCTTCTTCAACGGCAGTAGCTCTATGTCGTAAAACCATAAGAATATGATTTTGAATCCGAAAAGAAATAGGAAAGTGTGGGCCCTACTATTTGGTAGGTAACAAAATTGCAATTTCCATCTCTGTATTTATTTAGAAGAAGAAGGAATGGAGAAGAGGAAGAAAGGGGAGGGGAAAAACGGAATGGAGAAGAGGAAGAAAGGGGCGGGTCTTAGGAATTAGGGGGATAGAGAAACATGGGATATATGGACATCTTTATTCCTTAGATGAGGAAGAAAGGGGCGGGTCTTAGATACTGACTATAATCCTTATCGAAAAATTTGTGGATTATAAGATCCAAAGCTTTTTTTTCACGTAAATACTTGGAATTATAATTTTTTGTCCGCATTTTACGCTCTAAAAGAAGCTCCCAATAATACTACTGACCATCAAAATACAATTGTATCTTCTTTAACTTGTTTCCTTCCTACTCACGATTCTCTCCAACCGTTGGCCCTATTTTGGTGCAAGTTATTTTAGAAAAAAAATATTTAGGTTACTGTCTCCCAAATAACTTGGAACGTGCATGTCACTTCTTAATATATGAACATCTTTAATGAAGGAGTAAAAACTGCCCATTAATTAGACCCTTAATTAAGTATGGTATAGGATTGGTAATTTGGTATACTAAGTGTAATTAAATCAAACCTTAAACATTGAGGGTAATAAGATTTCCTATGTGACATAGGAATGTAAAAATCTCGTACTTTTATAAGGTTGAAGTTAAAAGGAAGCCCAAACAACATTATCAGTAACGTCTTTAAAGTTATTACCTTCCTCCAGAATATTGCTGATAACATCAACAATTCTTTTAGTCTGAAACAGTCAAAAAAATAAAAATAAAAATAGTAGAGGCCTACGACTTCATTTTTAAACGTCAATGAGAGTCATTTAAACTGCATTTTCTTGTCGAAGATGTCACTTGCAATAAAACACAAGACCTCTAGTGCTATCTGCTCTGGTTGAAACCAGTGTTTCAAACATTTTTTATGGCCTCTACTTACATGTTTCAGCGAGCCAATCAGTTTAAAATGATACTTTCTTGTGTAAAATGATATGTACTTCATTCTTATCACAATATGATCAAATGTAGATAGACAATTATTAGAGGGAAGTACTGATGCTAGCAACTACATTAATAAAACATTTACCAGCCGATGGGCATTGTATACAAAATTGGAACAGTAACCTTACATCTGTACCATAATCACAGGAATGAAGAACAAAATTTCATTCCTATCATGCCCAGCGTTTCAAATGCGAAGGAAAAAAAAATGAACTGCCATTTTAACAAATGCAGGATGAATTTCATTACCCTATATTCATCTCGTATTGATGGTTAGCTGCGATTCCAATACAAAATCTGAACAGCAGTGTAACACCATAGCCTAACTTCCAAGTCAGTCTTCTTTCCATTTGTTAACATACTTCAAAAAGGCAAGAGCAGGATTATCCCTTGGTGGAGCACGGACACGCGTTGATCTCCGAACCATATCTTCATCCGTTGCTGCCTTATGAGGCACCTCCTTCGATCTCTTTTGAAGTTCCAAGCTGCAATTAGTTAAACCAAAGACATTCAGAGATGGAGAGGAAACCACTCAGCGATGTCCAGATAAGCAATATCAGAAAGGTCAAGCGCATAAGGAGAAGTTGATCCTTTTCTCAAACTTTAAATAGATAGTGTCAACCTTTTTCCCCCAAGTGAGCATGCACAAATAGCCCTGAAATATCCACGTTAAAACGTGGTCACAGGGGAGGAGAAACACACGCACACAAGAAAATTTAAAAGCTAGTGATAAATTTCTCCCCCATGTTGGAATATCTTCACAATTTGGAGAAAGTTTTGGCAGATACAACTTCTAAAGGAACAACTATAGACACTAAAAACAAACTTAATGAAACATTAGTTAGGCCTCTGGTAGAACCTCTTTTAATAAAACAAACTTTGTAGTTTGCGCTTTACAGACAAAAGTCCAAAGAGTATTTGTTACTCAGTAAACGAGAAAGAGAAGATTATGAAATTAGGTTAAACAATTAGAAAGGACCTATGACTTGTGAGTTCTTTTTCTTTTTGTTTGAAAATTTACTATGAGTTAACTTTAGAATATTAAAGTATTTTAAAAAGGATTTATTAAGCAATTTTAACTCAAAATTGAAAAAGTTCTCTAGATTCAAGCCCCAAATGAACACCAGAACATCAGGACTTATGCCTAAGCGAAAGCCCGGAGGGTTGGGACTTGCGCNACACACACACACACACACAGAGACAACCAAAGTACGCCTCAATGCGTTATTGGTACGACTTGCCCTGCCCTGAAAACGCCTTTTAAAACACTGCTTCATATCATCTTCCAGGGCAATTAGAAAATAACTTTAGTAACAGACCATAACAGCTGTTTACAGAAAACATTTTCTCCTTGCTGTTTAACCAAATCAAGCAGTCCTCCTTGTTTTGACCAATTAAAAGTGAATCCAACTGTTGTAGCAGTTGCAGAAACCCTACACCTCCCAGTCCTTTAGATTCCTTCTGAATTCTACTTGCCAGACTGTATCTGAATAAAAATCTCAGACTTTGCCACCCTTTGCTATAGTGTGGTTAAGTAGATCTGGATCTCTTCAAACTAGTACTCCCAATCCAAATGCCTGTCCAGAATTTAGTACAGAAACTCTGCTCCAAGGAAAGGACTACTTTATGAATACCGGAGGACATAAGCAGATTGTTGGATATACAGATACAGCTTGGGCAAGGTCACCCTCCAGCAGACGATTCTGGATACAGTATTCTAGTTGGGGAAATTTTAAGGTCTCCGAAAAGCAAGAAACAAAATTAATCGCGAGACCAAGTGCAGAAGCAAAGTATTGCGTTATGGCAGTGTCTAAACCTGAACTAATATGGATCAAGCATTGCTAGAAGTATCGAAATTTGGAGAGCTTAGTCAAATGGAACTTGTGCGTGATAATCAAGCGGACTTCACATTACTACAGCTTAAACTTAATTAAGCAGCAAATGTCAAACATGCCAGCAGAAAACACACATCACAAATGATTATTTACAGTTTCCCAAATGATATAAAAATTGCTTAGCCTAAAACTAGGACCAAATATAGACCACCCAACCAAGTTCTCACATGAGTTTAGTACCATGGCCTCTTTCTAAGTTGGCTCCAATTTTTTTTTTTTTTCGGAAAATGGTAACATAGATGTCTCCAAAATTCAAATCAAATACAACAAACAACAACAACAACAACAATAAAACCAATATAATCCCAAAAATTCAAATGAAATGAAACGAACAAACCAAAATGTTTCATGGATGTTCAACTAATCTTATTTTTATTTTGATAAGTTCAGGTCATCTTGTTGTATTTTCCTTAAAACTAATACAAGTACAGGATTTTGTTTTTTGGGAACTGCGGTCTCCTTCTAAGTCACATAAGGATTCCAATTAAAGAATATAAGAAAATCAAAATGTTTCATCTGACGTTTAACTCACCTTATTTTGTCATAGAGTTTTTCCAGTTGCATTTTAAGAGCCCTCTCTCTTACACCCTTCACATTCAGTGATCCAATCAGAGCATCAAGCTGTTACCAGGAAAAAGCTGAAGATTATCACAACATAAGAGAACCATAAGAGAAAGTGTGATGTAGCAGCAATACCTCTTCCTTGGAAGAATAATAGCCCCACTGGACAGAATCTGAACTCTCAACGAATATTCTTCCATCCCGGCGGAAAAACCAATACCTATTATAATCTCTGTCCTTACCCAATGGATTGGTGCGTATTACTCTCTTCTCTATTTCCCGTTCAAGATATTCTTTCTGCAATTCGAAGATACACAAGGAACTTGCTTAACAAATATATAGATATAAGACATTTATGTCAAGTGAAGCTATTTCAACAGATATCTAGGTAACAAAAATTCTGTTTAAACACAAGACTACATGCTCGTGTGTCAAAGAAAGAAAACCAGAGAACTAGATCGAGAGAAGCGAGGGGGCTCACCCTTTGCTCTTTACTCCTTTTTTCAAGATGCTCCTTTATCTCATTCTTCCGCATTTTGTGAAGAGCTCTTTGATCCTTACTCCTGTTGTCTAATGTTTCCTTCCCTTCATCCTTTATCAATTTGTCAGAAGCAATCTTCGAGGAACCATTCATCTTTTCTGTAACATTTTTGACTTCAACCTTTCTCATCTTAGCTTTTTTAAATGAGTCTGCTAGTAGCTCACTCTCACTAGCAGATGTCAGAGAGGAAGCAACAGGAGACAGAGAAAAAAGAAAAATAAGAGCCGACATCATTAAGTTACATCCAAATTCCAGAAAAATTTCAAGTACATAAAAAACAAACCTGTCTTCTAATGAATGTTTTAATTGAGATGATGTTCGTTTGCCGTTCCTACTTGGCACATCTCCATTCTCTCTGAGGTGGTTATCGCTCCCAGTATCTGAGGAGTTGCCACACCCTTTTGTTGCTTCCTTCCCATTAGACTGTATTTTCAAATGGTCTTCTTCTCTCTTCTTCCTAGATTCTTCCAAAATTTCATCTCTCCTTGTTGCTGCAAGTGCCTGCTTTTTTTCAATATCCTCATCCAATTTCTCTTTAAAATACTCTGTCTCAATGACTCGACAAACCAGTTCACGCAAAATTGCCAATTTAGCCTGAATGTCTACAAGGCCATAGTGACCCCTCTTAATTGTTGCAACGTGATTAGACAATTCTATAATACCAATCAATTCCAAGAAATCACATAAATACTCCATCCAATTGATTAAAGTAATCTGGAAGAAAAATAAGAAAGGTTTAAAACTATGATTAGTGTTCAAAAAAGAAAGTATAGCTAATATCATCAGGCTGTAAACAAGAATGCACAGTTAATAGTTACTTGCCTCACAATAGAGAAAATATCCCATCAGTGAAACATGTCAAACACATTCTGATTTATGAGTCAGTTTCCATACATTTACAAATATTATTTTATTTCAAAAGTGAACTTACAAATTCAAATTTCAGCCATCAGTTTTAATTTATTCATTTCAGGTCATGGGCATTTTGCCTATCATGGGAAAGAGGTTATCCACGAGGAACATTTTCATATAATTACTTGCATTAGAAGTAGCAAAAAATATGTCTAGAAGTGGAAAATTCATTCAACTATATAAAATTCAATCATTTTAAATGCCTAGTATAACAGCATACAACAATACATTATACAAATCACCAAATTCTAAGTGATAGCGCATAAACATATTATACAAGATATAGCCAAAAACATAATAAGCTTCAGAGAGAAAATGCTCCAACCCACCAAACATTTAAGCCACAAAGCACGCAGGAGCCGGAAGCCCCAAGAATATCGGGTCATCGGGGCATTAGCCCTTGAGACTTTTTCCCTCCAATAATCCCCACTGGATTTTTGGAGCTTGCGTCACATCAGGACAAGTTCCAACTTCACCTTTCAAAGGTACTCATCATTATCGTCAGAGTTTACAAACTATGGTACTTGATCAGGTTGTCTTGTTACACAAGAGGGTTAAAGAATCATATGTCCAAAATAAACACAAATCCTTGAAGAGTTAAAGAAGTCATGACCTTTAAAAGAAAATATAACATGATTCAAATATTACCTTCAGCTTCTGTCTTTTCTTCTGTATAGCCATGAAATACTCGCCGTTATCTTTCAAAAGAAAGCGAAGAAGGGCTGAATGACATTCAGATATGAGAAGAATGTTGCTGCCTTTGTGACAGACAGCACTTTCAAAATCTTCAAGGGAGAATGGCGACAGGTGGAACAACCTGCCAAACGAAGTACAAAAGTCCCATACCATCAAAAGATCCCCTATGCATTCCATTGGGACGTTAAATTCCCTACATGGAGAAGGGCGTTCAACCAAGTGTTTATCGGACTCTGTACATTGCACCAAAAGATCATCGACTGGATATCTAATGGACTCTGCGTTCAGATTGTCTTCTGTATATGCCAATGCAGGAGGAAGCATTAATATGGAGCACGAGAAAATAGACAGCAGAAATACCGCTTCATGTCATACTACCATCAGTTCCAAAATATACACCATAAAGGTGGAATGAGGAGGTATGTTTCTTTAGAAAAAAGATTTCGTTAAATTATAAAATCCCAATTATGTAACATTTCAAGTAAACGTATAACATTTCTAAGTTAATTAACACTTTCCACGTAAACATGGAACATATTCAAGATGTTGCTTAACAATTTGTGTCTGGGAAAAGTTTAAGTATGTGATGTCCACTGTGTGTGATATTTTCTTTTCAATTTTTTTTTTTTTTTTTGATTTGCACCGGGTGTCCGAGTCTCTAAGAGCCCCGACTAATCCTGGGGGTTCATAGGCTCTCGGCAAGGAGTTTCCCGCAAGTGCACGATGGTTAATTCAGGTTTTACCCAGTCCGATGGCCCTCAGAAATTATTTGCACCCAGTGGGTTTCGAATTTGAGACCTTGAAAGGGAGCAAACACCAAGACTCAAGTCTATTGCCACCAGGCCAACCCCTGAGGGTTTTTTCTTTTCAAGTTTTTCCAGACACAGAATTACTAAAAATTCTTAATTTTGTTACAACTGCCCAATGTGTTGCTGAATAATTTGTCACAGGATCTAATCTGCCTAAGATGTTACACTTCAAGTAAGCATGTAACATTTACAAGATATGTAACGATTTAAGATTTGATGCAACTTAGTTAAGTTAATATGTGATCATCTTATGCTGCCATTAATACTTAATTGAGACGAAGAGCTTTAGGTCTATATACAAAATAGTAGCTTTTTCACTGTGTAAGTACCAATAAGTAGAAGAAATAACTCTATGGAATAGAAAGTAAATAGCAACAAGCCAACATTCAACAGCATTACCTTTTCCTATCTCATTTGAATCTTGGAAGCCATTCTCTTTTGCCTCCTGAATAAACAAGACTGTTAGTACATGAATAACAGTTTACAGAGTCACAAAATTAACAGGACAATATGCCCACAGTTAGCAAAGCACTTACTCTATCTTCACTTTTCTTTTTCTTTCTATTAATAACAACACCACCATCCTGCATACATATTTGATCCTTAAGCTCATCCGGAGGACCAGTTGGTATTACATGCTTCTTTGCCAATTTTTCATGTAAGACCCAAGGAATGCTTCGATATGTAGATTCTCTGATAAAGGACCTTAGAAAAGCTCTACTAAATCGCAATTTGCACCTAATCAGATCTTCTTCATTGATGACTGTATTCTCAGGCAGTCTTTCATATTTGTCTAGCCATGAAACCTCATAACGGGTTTCCTCACCATCCTTCACAACTTTCTCAATTTTGCAGGAATATACATGATTGTTTTTCCTCCCATATAATTCACTACCTTCTGAAAGACAGCCCTGCAGCTTTTGAGCAATAGCATCCCCAAGATCTTTTAAATTGAGCATACCTGCAATTCAGTCATTGAAAAGGACCAATGATCATCAAGAAAAAACACCACAAGAGAATGGATGCGCACAAACACATCAGAATTGTAACGGAAAGGCAAAACCCGATCACATGGATAACCACATTTATTTGAAACAGTAGCTTGCAAAATTCTTAACCTTAATGATACTGAACCATAGGTTCATTAATGATAAAAAGCTGAGCTAAGATTGAAATGAGGATATAAACGAGTTCACTGGATCATTTAAGGAAGAGAATATTGCTGGAAAGATTTGCATATATTCAAGCAGCAAAACCATGAGTTAACCATTGAAATGTAATAGTGTTCTCCACAAACTGAAGCAAAACTAAAGCAAGAACATGCATAACATAATTACACTAGCAAAGTGTCGGGAACATTGATAGGTTGAGTCTTGAACTTTCATGATCTAGTTTGCAAAAGTGTAACTCTAGCAATTTGCTGTTACTCCTCGTTATTCAACTATGTTCAATAAAGTGTTCACTCTTTAGGTACTGGCCAGGTCTGCTCAATGATAAGCCCGATATTGGTTGTTTTATCTAAGTTGGAAAAATCTAGTTCTAGTTTGACCAATTTTGCACTTAATACTTGGGTGGCTGGAACTATTTGGCATGTATTGAAGCAGCAAAACCATAAAGCAAACAATTGCAACGAGATAGAGCTCACCATGTCAGACACAAGGCTAAAGCATGAACATGATAACATAACTACATCAATGAAGTGTTTAAACTCTTTTTTTTAATCAAGTGAAGGATTCACATTGTTCATCCCCCCCAACCCCCCCCCCAAAAAAAAAGCGCTTCACACTCTACTTGGGAACGTTGATGTAAGTCTTATCTTGCATAATCCAAACTTAGAAAGTATAATTCTAAATATTTACTACTACTCCTTGTATTGCATACATTTTCAATTAAGTGTTATCTGTCTAAATTCTGGTTGGAACTGTTCATTGATCTTGATATAACAACAACAATAAACCCAGTGAATTCCCACAAAGTGGGGTTTGGGGAGGGTAAGATGTACGCAGTCTTTCTCCTACCCTAGAAGAGCAAAAAGGTTGTTTCCGATAGACCCTCAGCTAAAGAAAGGATAAAAACTCTAATTCTAATTTGATCTATCATGCACTTAATCCTTGTTATGCTGGATTTAATGCCAAACTGCTTGACGTGTCTATTTATCCATCATCATAATATGCAAAACATACATCATAAGAGATTGTTTATCTACACTAGAGAACAGAGGGAAATTGAAGAGGTTAAACAGAATAAACGAAGAAAGTATTGCTAGAGTATACTTCGCTTTTACATGGATCAATGCGAAACTGATTACCACCCCCCACCCCCCCACCCCAAAAAAAACCTCAAGAGGGAAATGAAACAAAATTACTAAAGCCTTTTAGAACACTTCAGACACATGAAATTGATATTAAAGTTCAAAGTCTAAATTTCATAGATTGGAGATGATCTAAACATTTCCAAAGACAAGAAAATATTAGCATTCAAGAGTGTGGCATACAAGTCAATGAAGTGGGTGCAAACTTTGGCAACCAGGGTTCAAATCCCGATATAGACAAAAAATACTAGGTGATTTTTTCTCATCTGTCTAAGCTTTGGTGAGTAGAATTACCCAATAATTATACTATTCTAAAGTAGCAGGTACCTTATAGTCAAAGTACACTCAAGCTAGCTAGTATACCTCCATTTAAAAAAAAAGACAGAAGATAAGATAAGAAAGTGATATAAGAATAGCTCCAAAGTTAGTGGATTTCTCAACATTATCTTGTAGTATCTTCTCGATTAAGTAAAGTCTAACCTAAGTAACGAAAAGAAACTGTAGGCTGCCTCTCAGCTTGGCAAGCTTCATCGGGTTTCCAAGTTCATACTCCCCTTCCCTTGTTAATCTACATACATAGTCATTCCCCCTCTCTACCCCTCCAAAAAAATAAGAAAGTAACGAATCTCAAAAGTAAGGTTCCATGTCTACAACACAGGTAAACCTACCATCTAGGATGGAATTGCATACAAGCAAAATTTATGCGATGACCATGTAAGCAAAATCCAGGATTTTCTATCTTTATTCTAAATTAATTAATCATATAGAATATATCCGTAGTCTTAGACCTTGAAACTAGGTAATAAGACTGACAATCGTGATTCCTTTCTTTTACTTCTTATCTTAAACAAGGCTGCACTACAACAACAATAACTATGCTTCAATCCCAAGCTAGTTGGGTTGGCTGTACGAATCCTCACTATCATAAATGCAAGGCTGCATTACAACAACAAATCTTCTTTGGAACGAAAATGTAGTGATATCAGAACCTTAAACATTAAATTCTAAGAGATGAAGTAATTAAATTTGAGAAAAAGAGAGCAAAATTAAGATCATCTCTGTCACTAACAACACTAACAAAATTTCAGTTAGGTACGAAAACAAATTCAGTTATCCCAATGTTTAAATTTAATGTAACATAAAACAGCTAATAAAGTGTATTAGCGTACTGAATTGCACATCACGGAGAACCGGAGCCATTAGTTCCTCGGGGAACTTCTGAACTTCTTCTGCAGCCTTCTTCTCTGAAACCAATGCCTCCTCATACGTCAAGTTATTCTTTCCTGTCGATTTGCATGACCATACTCTATGGCGATACAGGTTCATCCGTCTCAGATATTCACTACATTTTTTAAAGCAAAGTACACATTTCATTACATCAGAATATTACCACAAATAAAAAAGAAAATATCATCAATTTCAATAAAAATAATGACTTTCAAGGGTTACCTATAATCCTTAAATATCTCTTTAGTAAAACGAACTTGGAACACGAGGTCATTAGGCTTCAAATCCTTTGGTTTTTCCACCAAAGCAAATGGCTTCCTTTTATATAACGGCATTTTCAAACCCTGCAATACACCAAAAACAAAACCCCCACATGACACAAACCCTAAAAAGTCAAGATTTACGGATTCCAAAAAAATGCAAAGAATACATTCACATGCATATATTCCTAGACACAACATTTCTAGCACTAATGCTGCTGTAAGTAAATAACAAGCATTACATTACAGAGAATAAACAGGAAACCCTCATGAGAGAAACCCTACAAATTCAAGATTTATAGAACCCAAAAAAAACTGCAACAAATAAATTCACTACTATATGTTCCAATACAGAGACAACAACTCAGACATTAATGCTAATGTAGTAAATAAGCATTACACTGAAAAGCATAAACCCAAAAAAATACACATGACACAAACCCTATAATAAAATCAGAATGAAAAAAAAAACAAAAAGAACAGCATCCAACAAATTCACACTTCGTAATTGCATACATATCAAGACACAACATTTCTGGCAGTGATACTAATGTAAATAAACAAGCATCACATTATGGAAAAAAGTAGAGATTTTTATTTCCCAATTAAAATATACCAATATTAATCTCATTACACACAGATAAAAGCTGAGATTTTTATTTCCCGCCAGGTAGTGTATTCAAGATTTTGTGGGAAATAACAGAAAAAATGAAGGAAAAAAAGAGTTTACCAGATTCAGAAGAATATTGTGAATTTGGGTTCTTTTTGAGTGTTGAAGTTGATGGTGAAGAGAGAGGAAGGCGGTGGTGGTACGCTTTGCTTTGGAAAGTGTTTGCGAAGCGTCTCTCTCTCTCTCTGTTCTTGAATTCCCTCGTTTTAGGAAGACAATTTATAGTATATGCTATTTTACATTTTTTATTTTTTAAGTTACTTTACAATAATAACCCTACTATTTTTGGATTACTCCAATTGTTTGCTTTGTTTTTACACGGTTATGTGGAATGGGAACATAAGAAACCTGAACATCTTAAATAAAAGAGATTTATTTAGTATTTGTTCTGCAAATACTTGGGACTCGCATATTTTTTTAGTTTTTATAACAGCTTCATTTATTTGATTAATTTTTGACTGCTATAGTAAAGTACCGTCATAAAAAGGCATATATTATAATAAAATATAAAAATTAGTTTTGAAAAAAATTAACTTTTATAGTAAATGACTGTTATATTTGAATTTTTTTATTAAAAAATTATTCTGAGAGTTTGTAACCTAAACTACTAAGGGATTTTAAGTTTTAAAAAAAAATTATAGTAAACTGGTATTATTACCCGCGCGATATGCGGATAATTAAAAAGAACGGTGTATACCATAAAGTTTAATATGTTAGTGTTGATACCGTCTTTACAACCAAACATTAAAAACCTATTAAGACTCCGGCAAAACATTCATTCCATCTCCTAATAAATGTTCCATAAGAAATAATGATACTATACAATTTGCTTGATATGAATGTTTCACGAAAAATAATAATGCTAAAATTCAAGAATTTTTGGTCCGTGGGCGACATTTTTTGACGGAAATGAAAGACAACATATATTGTATTACTGATGAGATAATGAAGAAGACATGCCAGAATGATCATTGGAAGGAAACTTAGTTGGCATCTAAAATTATTGCATACTTTCAGATATTTTGATTAAGTGTAGATAAAATATATTCAAATACATCAATAGCTTGGATTCTAGGAAGCCAATAGATCTCATCAAGCCAACATCAGAATCTAGATGAGCTTCATACACTTGGACTGCAGATAACATAGTCATAGCCCACTGTTCCATGTCACTATAGGTGATATCTTTTTAGGCTTTCTCAATGCATCTAGCTTATATTATGCTCTCTGCAATAAATTATCCAACTTTGCATTAAAGTAAAAAGTTGCATCCTACCTCAATATAGAATTCTCCAGCTTCTGATTCTTTGGCCATTGTTGTTGTCCACCCAGCAGCAGATGGAATCGCTAGTATAATCCATTAGTGTTCTCCATTTTTCACTAATTTGTTGTGACGATCCGACCCATCGTCTCAGGTATTACCATCCCGTTTTTCCCATTTTCAGCTTCTTTATGCTTCATTATCCGTATCTTGTGCAATCAGGTTGATTTGCAATGGTTTTGATAAGAAATGAGACACTTAGTCTCTTTTAAGAAGGCTTAAGTTGGAAAAATCAATCGGATGTTGACTTATGAGTTAGAGGGCTCGGATGTGAGTTCCGATAGTTCGATTAGCTCCGGAAAGTAATTTGGGACTTGGGAGTGCGATCGGAATTGAATTTGGAGGTCCGGAGTAGAATTAGGCTTGAATTGGCGAAGTTGGAATTTTGGCGAATTCCGGTTGATAGGTGAGATTTTGATCCAAGGGTCGGAATGGAATTCCGAGAGTTGATGTAGCTTCGTTGGGTGATTTTGAATATGTGTGCAAATTTTCAGGTCATTCGGACATCGTTTGGTCGGGTTTTTGATCGAAAGTGCATTTCGGAAGTTCTTGAAGAACTTAGGCTTTGATTTGGTAAAATTTGATGATTTTTTATGTTAACAATAGTGATTTGATGACTCGAGCAAGTTTGAATAAGGTAATAGATCATGTTTGTGCTTTTGGTTGAGGTCGCGGAGGCCTCGAGGTGAATTCGGGTAGTTAAACGGAGAGTTTGGAGTTTGTTGCATGGTCTGGTTTTGCTGGTTCTATCATTTCCGCATCTGCGGAAAAGGGACCGCATAGGCGGTTCCGCAGATGTGGCGTGGAGGTCGCAGAAGCGATTTTGGTATGGGCTGAGAAGGTCTGCAAAAGCGGAACTTGGTCCGCATTAGCGGGTCCGCAGGAGCGGAAATCGAACCGCAGAAGCGGTCCTGGGTGAACCGCAGAAGCGGAGTTCGAGTCGCAAAAGCGGAGAGGGGGCTTTTAAGTGTGAACCGCATAAGGGGATTTTTGGCCGCAGAAGCGGTCCCGCATAAGCGGAAGCGGGACCGCAGAAGCGAAAGTTGCTGTGGACAGAAGGGTTTTAAATGTCACATTTCATCTGCGAGCTTATGTCATTTTTCCTCCATTGTGGAGCGATTTTGGGAGCTTTGGGCGACACTTTTTGAGGGTTTTGACTGAGAATCGAATGGAGGTAAGTTCCTTGGCCTAATTATTCAAGTTTATGGTAGAATTAATATGGAAATTGGTTAAAATTCATTAAAAAAGGGTAAAGCTAGGGCTTGAATTTTGATATTTCCAATTGGGATTTGATAGGTCATTTGAGCTCGGAATTGGGAGTTCTTGGTATGCATGGACTTGTGGAAGAACGAGGAATTCGGTAATGTTAGTTTTGTAATTTTTTGAGGAGTGGGCCCAAGGCTCGAGTTTTGTTAGTTTCGGGATTTTTGCTACATTTCGATTGTTTTCGATTGGGTATTGTTCCCTTAGCATATTGTAATGTATTCGCTCTGATTTTGGTTAGATTCGACGCACGTGGAGGCCAATTTGAGGGGCAAAGGCGTCGCGAGTGAGGAATTTCACCGATTCTAGATGAGTAATGATTGTAAATGATATCCTGAAGGTTTGAAACCCCGAATTGCACATCGTAGTGCTATATTGAGGTGACTTGCACGCCGGATAGTGGGCGTGGGGTAGAGCACCACTGGGGATTGTGACTTGGTCCATTTCGATTGATTAATTTACCGCGTATTTGACTGAAATTTATTTGTTATCACTGTTGTTTGGGCCGATTGCCGTATTTGGGCTTCGTGCCAACTATTTGAACCCTTCGGGAATAATTTCACTGTCTTCCTCACTGTTTTTGACTTATTACCTGAACTCAGTCATACTATTTCTCCACTACTTTACAACTCAGCCACTTTTACTCATATTGAATCTTAAATGATAATTTGCGCTAAGAACTATTGTTTTACTAGTGCCCGAGGGGCTTGTGATGATATTCTGACTGAGTGCGGCCGAGGGCCGGATGTGAGGACACACGGAGGGATGTGAGGCCTAGGGCCTGGATGTGAGGATTATATATGGATCGGACTGCATGCCGCAGTAGTACATTATATGGATCGGACTGCACGCTGCAGCAGTGTATTATATGGATCGGACTGCACGCCGCAGTAGTATATTATATGGATCGGACTGCACGCCGTAGTATGTATATATTGGATCGGACTGCACGTCACAACTATATATAGCGTTTGGGCTGTAGGAGCCCTTCCGGAGTCTGTACCCCCACAGTGAGCGCGGGTACCCATATGGATCAGGATGTATGCCGCAGCGAGCTATGGATCGGGCTGCACACCGCAGCGATATGTTGATCGGGTTGCGCGCCGCAGGGGTTGTTAGGTGATACCGTTTCTGAGAGTGATTTGAGAGAGAGAGCCCGAGGAGCGGAGAGTGTTGTGGAGAGTGAGCCCGAAGGGCTGGCTCAGTTTGAGATATTGCCCGAGGGGCGAGCTTTTATGTGCTCATTTGCATACTTCTTGCCTTTTTACCTGTTATACTATAGTATTTGTGCCCGAGGGGCGGATTTCCTGTGCTAATCAGCACTAACTATTTTGAGACTGTTTTCGTAATTATTGAAAAAACTATTTTCGAAAGAGATTTGAACTGAGCCGAAATATTTCTAAAGGATTTTTATGTTTTCCCTATTTTCTCAATGGTTACACTGTACCATATAGCATGTTGATTTGCTTTACGTGGTTTATTACCGCTCAGTTATTATTTACTCTTATTACTCATTGAGTTGGAGTATTTACTTTACTCCCTGTACCTCGCGTGTGCAGGTATTGTTACCCGGTAGCGGGTTTGAGCTGATTGAGGATTTTGTTATTGTAGCTGAGCAAAGTGACCGCCAGCGTTCGCGGCACCGGACTTCATCTTTCGAACTCCATATTTTATTTTTTGTACATTATTGGCCCTGTAGCTGTGTTCAGGTCTTATTTAGATGATCGTGACTTGTGAGGCCCCAGTCGGGCTGTGTTGGGTTGTAAATATTGTTAACAAATGTCATTTAGGCGTATTTTGTTATTCATTATGTTTAATCATTTTAATAAGAGGTTAATTGGGTTAGTTGGCTGGCCTTGTCTTCACGAGAGGTGCCATTACGACCAGTGTGGGTTTCGGGTCGTGACAAGTTGGTATTAGAGCCTAGGTTACTAGGTCTCACGAGCCATGAGCAAGTTTAGTAGAGTCTCGTGGATCGGTACGGAGACGTCTATATTTATCCTCGAGAGGCTGCAGAACCTTTAGGAAAA
>MU695310.1:9013-22201 GCA_026770625.1 Nicotiana glauca | reverse complement strand
GGTCTCCCAGGTGGCCTCCTCCACGGGCCGACCTCTCCACTGCACCTTCATCGAAGCTATGTCCTTAGATCTCAATCTCCGAACCTGACGACCCAAGATAGCCACTAGCTCCACATCATAGGTCAAATCATCATCTAACTAAACTGTACTGAAGTCTAACACATGAGACGGGTCCCCAACATACTTCCGGAGCATAGAAACATGGAACATTGGATGAACTCCCGACAAGATGGGTGGCAAGGCAGGCATATAGGCACCTCCCCGATCCTTCTAAGTATCTCAAAAGGTCCAATGAACCGTGGACTTAGCTTTCCTTTCTTTCCAAACCTCATAACGCCCTTCATGGGCGAAAACTTCAACAAGACCTTCTCGCCCACCATATAAGATACATCTCGAACCTTCCGGTCCGCGTAACTCTTCTGACTCGACAGAGCTGTGCGAAGTCTCTCCTGGATCACCTTCACCTTCTCTAAGGCATCCTGAACTAACTCTGTCCCCAGTAGTCTAGCCTCGTCGGGCTCAAACCAACCAACCGGAGACCTACACCGTCTCCCATATAAGGCCTCATACGGCGCCATCTGAATGCTGGATTGGTAGTTGTTATGGTAAGCAAACTCTGCAAGTGGCAAGAACTCAGCCCAAGAACCTCCAAAGTCAATAACACAGGCACGCAATATGTCCTCCAATATCTGAATGGTACACTCGGACTGCCCGTTCGTCTGTGGATGAAATGTTATGCTCAACTCAACCTGTGTGCCCAACTCTCGCTGAAAAGTCCTCAAGAACTGAGAAGTAAACTGAGTACCCCTATCGGAGATAATAGAAACTGGGACCCCATGCAACCGTACAATCTCCCGAATGAAAATCTCCGCTAACCGCTCCAAAAAATAGGTAGTACACACCCGAATGAAGTGCGCGGACTTGGTCAGCCTATCCACAATCACCCAATCGAATCAAACTTCTTTGATGTACGTGGGAGACCACTCACAAAATCCATAGTAATCCTTTCCCATTTCCACTCTGGAATATCCATCCACTGAAGTACACCACCGGGCCTCTGATGCTCATATTTGACATGCTGACAGTTGAGACACTGAGCTACATAACTCACAATATCCTTCTTCATCCTTCTCCACCAGTAATGCTGTCTCAAATCCTGATACATCTTCGCGGCACCTGGATGAATCGAATACCGCGAGCTGTGGGCCTCTTCCAATATTAACTCCTGAAGCCCATCTATATTGGGCACGCAAATCCAGCCCTGCATCCGCAACACACCATCATCACCAATAGTTACATCTCTGGCATCATCATGCTGGACCCTTTCTTTAGGACAAGTAAGTGTGGATCATCATACTGGCGCTCTCTAATACGTTCATACAAGGAAGATCGAGAAACCACCCAAGCCAACACCCGATTAGGCTCCGAAATATCTAACCTCACCATCCGATTGGCTAAAGTCTGGACATCAACTGCAAAGGGTCTCTCCCCAACTGGAATGTATGCCAAACTACCCATACTCACCGCCTTTCGGCTCAAAGCATCGTCCACTACATTGGCCTTCCCCGGATGATACAAAATGGTAATGTCATAATCCTTGAGCAATTCAAGCCACCTCCGCTGTCTTAAATTAAGATCCTTTTGTTTGAACAAATGCTGAAGACTGCGATGATCAGTATACACCTCACAAGATACGCCATATAGATAGTGCCTCCAAATCTTCAAAGCATGGACTATGGCAGCCAACTCCAAATCATGTACAAGGTAGTTTTTCTCATGAGTATTCAACTGACGAGAAGCATAAGTAATAACTCTACCCTCCTGCATCAATACACATCCGATCCCAACTCTCGAAGCATCGCAATATACGGTGTAAGAACCTAAAGCTGATGGCCCTTGAGCTTCTGAAAGCTCTCCTCGCACTCATCCGACCACAAAAATAGAGCATTCTTCTGCGTCAATTTGGTCAAGGACGAAGCAATAGATGAAAAACCCTACATGAACCGTCGATAATACCCTGCAAAACCGAGGAAACTCCGAATCTTCGTGGCTAAGGACGGCCTAGGCCAACTCTGCACTGCCTCAATCTTCTTTGGATCAACCTGAATACTATCACTGGACACCACGTGTCCTAGAAAAGCCACAGAACTAAGCCAGAACTCACACTTGGAGAACTTTGCATAGAGCTTCTCCTCTCTCAGTCTCTGCAACACCACCCCCAAATGCTGCGCGTGCTCCTCCTGGCTATGTGAGTACACCAGGATATCATCAATAAACACAATCACAAATGAATCCAGATACGGTCGAAATACACTGTTCATCAAGTGCATGAACGCAGCTGGGGCATTAGTCAACCCGAATGACATAACTAGAAACTCATAGTGCCCATATCTCGTCCTAAAAACTGTCTTCATAATGTCTGAATCCCTAATCTTCAACTGGTGATAGCCTGAACGGAGATCAATCTTAGAGAATACCCTTGCCCCCTGCAGCTGGTCAAACAAATCCTCAATACGGGGTAGTGGATACTTGTTCTTCACTGTCATCTTGTTCAACTGTCTATAGTCAATGCACATTCTCATTGTGCCATCTTTCTTCTTCACAAATAAGACCGATGCACCCCATGGTGACACACTCGGGTGAATGAACCCCTTATCTAGGAGTTCCTGAAGTTGCTCCTTCAATTCTTTTAACTCAGCTGGTGCCATACGATAGGGAGGAATAGAGATAGGCTGAGTGCCCGACACCAGGTCAATACCGAAATCAATGTCCCTGTCCAGCGGCATGTCCGGTAGGTCTGCTGGAAACACATATGGAAAACCCCTCACAATGGGCACAGAATCAAGACTAGGAGTCTCATCTCCAACATCTCTCACAAAAGCCAAGTACGATAAACAACCTTTACCAACCATCCGCTGGGCCTTTAAGAAAGAAATCACCCTGCTGGGCACATAATCAGTCATACCTCGCCACTCGATCCTCAGAACACTCGGAATAGCCAACGTAACTATATTGGCATGACAGTCCAGAATAGAATGGTACGGGGATAGCCAATCCATACCCAGAATCACATCAAAATCTACCATGCCCAACAATAACAAGTCAACTCGGGTCTCCAGACCCTCAATAGTCACCAGACATGATCGATATACATGATCCACAGTAATAGTATCACCCACCGGGGTAGATACGTGCACAGGCAAGGCAAGACAACCACGGGTAGAACCCAAATGATGAGCAAAATATGAAGATACATAGGAATAGGTAGATCCGGGATCAAACAAAATAGAGGCATCCTTGTTACAGACTGAGATAATACCTGTGATAACAGCGTCGGATGCAATGGCGTCCCACATGTCTGGAAGAGCATAGAATCGAGCCTGACCACCACTAGATCGATCTACATCCCTAGGCCGGCCCCTAGCTATCTGACCCCCACCCCTACCTGACTGGGATGGTGCTGAAGTAGATGGAGTAGGAGAGGAGGGTTGATCCCTCTGCTGAGACCGACCACCACGTAGCCGAGGACACTGTATCCTCATGTGACCAAACTCACCACACTCGTAGCAATGACCCGGAGCTGTAGAAGGGGACTGAAGGGAATCCCTCGCTGCAGATGAACCCTGGGCTAAAGAAGCAGGAGTAGAGCTCTGAGCTGTAAGCGCACTAAGTGAAGACTGGCACTGCTGATAACCCTGACGACCACGGCCTGAAGAAGCCCCACTGGACTCTGTACGACCTGACTGAGGAGGTCTGAAAGAACGACCTCTGCTGTGCTGGAACTGGCCGCTAGACGGAGCACTACTGAAGTTACCAGAACCTCGAGGCCTTTTGGCCTCCCTCTCCTCACGCTCCCGATGGCGATCTGTCTCAATCTGTCGAGCCATATCAACTACCTCCTCAAACGAGGTGGCCACAACCCTCTCTCTAGTCATCAAAATGCGGACTGGGTAGTTAAGACCATCCACGAACCTCCTAATCCTCTCCCAATTTGTCGGGATCATCCAAGTAGCATGCCTAGCTAGCTGCGTAAATCTCAACTCATACTGAGTCACAGTCATGTCTCCCTGAACCAACCACTCAAACTGACGACACAGCTCCTCTCTGCAAGACTACAGTACATACTTCTCCAGAAAGAGAGTAGAGAACTGCTGCCAAGTAAGGGGCGTTGCTCCAACAGGCCTACGCCTCTCAAACTCCTCCCACCATGTAAATGCAGGCCCTGAGAACTAGAAGGTAGTAAAAGTCACTCCACTCGACTCCAAAATCCCTGCAGTGCGAAGCATACAGTGACACTTGTCTAGAAATCCCTGGGCATCCTCGCCCTCAGTGCCACTAAACGTCGGAGGCTGGAGCCTATCGAACCTCTCCAATCGATGTTGCTCGTCGTCTGGCATAGTTGGAACCACAAAGTCTAGAGCTGGTGCGACTGGCACAACTGGGGCAACTGGTGCAACTGGTGCAACAGGTACAACTGGGGCAACTGGGGCAACTGGTGCATTTGGGGCAACTGGTGCGACTGGCTGAGCTGGGGCTGCTCCCGGTGTCTGCAATCCCTGAACAACCTGCTCGGGTGTGCGAGCTGCGAGGGTCTGATGACCACCCCCAGTCTGAGAAGTAGCTGCTGTAGTAGTGGCTGAGACTGCCTGAGCCAGGCCAGTGCAGACGGGTAAGATCTGAGCTAAAGCCTTCTGAAGACCAGGAATCACGATGGGCACTGTCGGTGCCTAAACTGCTGCTGCTGGAGCATCTACAACTAGAGGCTAGTCCAGAACCTGGGTAGCTGGTGGATCTACAGGTGCTGCTCTCACTGGTCTGCCTCTACCACGACCACGGCCACGGCCTCTAGCAGGTGGCAATGGTGGTCGTCCGTCGCGTCCGGTAGCACAGGTTCTCGCCATCTGCGAGAGAATAGAATACCAAAATTTAGGTCTCAGAACAACAAAGCCGCACGACAAGAGTTTCAAGAATATGAAGTGTTTCCTAAAGGTTCTGCAGCCTCTCGAGGATCCGTACCGATCCGCGAGACTCTATTAATCGGCTCATGACTCATGAGGCCTAGAAACCTAGGCTTTGATACCAACTTGTCACGACCCCAATCCCGGTCGTGATGGAGCCCAACACAATTGCTAGGAAAGCCCCACCATATAACGCTCACAACTCAAGCACACAACCCATTTCCAATTTATAGCATTAAATTATCAAATATTATAGTTCTAACCAGTAATAATAGACATAATAGTAAGGAAATCATAACAACTGCCAATAAAACTCCCAAAGACCTGGGGTCATGAGTCTAGAGCCTCTAAGATAACAAAATAATAAATCCTCAGTAATACTGATGTTCACAAATGCGGAAATGATAAAGGGATAGGGGAGGAGTCGGGTTCTGCGAACGTCAGGCAGCTACCTCGACAACTCCTGAGAAGCTCTGAAACAGCAAATAACTCAACTATGCTCCCGAGACACCTGAATCTGCACACATGGTGCAGGGAGTAAAGTGAGTACTTCCAACTCAGTGGTAATAGACATATATAATGACTGAAAGTATGAAATCCCGAAAATACCACAATGTAAAGCTAACTCTAACAATTTAGCATAGTTAACGATGAAATGGCAACAAAACAGAAACAACTAAATCAGATAAACATCAAAACATGAATGCAATGCAATGCACATGACCGCTACGGCGTACAACCCGATCCATTTGGGTACCCGCGCTCACTGTGGGGGTTCAAACTCCGGAGGGGCTCCTACAGCCCAAGTGCAATATCATCGTAGCACTCACTGCGGCGTGCAGCCCGATCCACACTCAGTCCAGATATATGCATATAAACCACACATGCACAGTCAAGTTTATCATTTTCAGTTCCAATTATTAGGAATTATAGATTAAGTGTTTAAAACTTTAGAAATTTACTAATCATTTAGAGACAGTGTTTAACTCAGGACTAATATCACGAAAACATGCTAAGCATCATGGAAACAGTGATAATAATCCCTAAGCGATCCAAATAATCGGCACGCAACCCAAGTATACTCATAACAATCCAAGTAGGATATTTACTAATTAGTCGATAGTCCAAAGCACAGCTTGGACACCCCTCGGGGCGGACTAGTCACAGACCCCAATCACAACCGACCCTGCACTCGTCATGGAGTGCGTGTCTCACCTCATTATAGCGTCACAGTGTGATAAACCGGGGTTTCAAACCCTAAGGTCATCATCTACATCTATTATTCACCTCAAGTCGGCCACAAGATTAGTCCGCTATGCCTTTTCCTCTTGAATCCACCTCCTCGCGCGTCGAATCTGGTCAAAACCACAACGAATACATTACAATAGGCTAAAGTAACATAACCCAATCGAAATAACTCGAAAAATGCCAAAAATCACGAAGTTGGCAAAACCCGAGCCTTGGGCCCACTTCTCGAAAAATTACAAAATTTACATCACCGAATTTCTCGTCTCGCCACGAGTCTATACATATCAAATTTACTAAAATCGGAGTTCAATTGCCCTTTCAAAACCGAATTTTTAACTCGCTTAAGTTTCAAGCCCTAACCTCCATTTTTACCCTCTAATTCCTCGAATTTCAGTGATTAATCCATATTTTTACACCATAATAACATATTCCGAGTCTAATAATTCATACCTGATGGAACCCCTTCGAATTCTCTTCAAAATCGCCCAAGAATCGCCTAAGTCCGAAGTCCAAAATGTTCTTTTCTCTTTCAAAAATCGTGAAACACTGTTCACTAAAACCTCTGCCAGGTTTCGCTTCTGCGGTCCCGCTACCGCCTATGTGGGACCGCTTCTGCGGCCAAATGACCGCTTATGCGGTTTTCACTTAAGATGTCAGGCTTCGCGTATGCGACTCAATATCCGCTCATGCGGTTCTCTATCGACCGCTTCTGCGGTATAATATCCGCTTATGCGGACCCACTGAAGCGACCCCCTGTCCGCTTATGTGAAAATACCCTGGGCCACGCCTGCCCGCTTCTGCGACCTCCCCGCCGCATCTGCGGAACCACTTCTGCGGCTCCTTTTTCGCAGATGCGGAAACACCAGAAGACAGAAAGATCAGACCTGCAACAATGCTTCAAACTTCCCGTTTAACCACCCGAAATCACACCGAGGCCCTCGGAACCTCAACCAAAAGCACAGACATGATCTATTACCTTATTCAAACTTGCTCGAACCCTTAGAACACTATCGTTAATATCAAAATCCTCAATTATCCTTAAATCAAAGCCTAAGTTTCTTAAAAACTTCTGAATTGCACATTCGATCAAAAACCCGACCAAACGATATTTGAATGACCTGAAAATTTGCAGACATATCCAAAATCACCTAACGAAGCTACTGTAACTCTCGGAATTCAATTCTGACCCTCGGATCAAAATCTCACCTATCAGCCAGAATTTACCAAAATTCAAACTTTGCCAATTCAAGCCTAATTCTACTCCGAGCCTCCAAAATCAATTCCGATCGAACTCCTAAGTCACAAATCGTCCCCCGAAGCTAACTTAATTACCGAAATTCACATCCGAGCCCTCTAACTATATAGTCAACTTCCGGTTGACTTTTCCAAAACAAGCTTACTTCTAAGAGGCTAAGTGCCTCATTTCCAACTAAAACCAATTCAATTATATCCAATCAACTCAAATACTGATATTGAAATATAGAGCTACATGATATGGGGGAAACGGGGTGGTAACTCACGTGACGATGGGCCAGGTCGTCACATACTGTTTCTGAGAGTGATTTGAGAGAGAGAGCCCGAGGAGTCGAGAGTGTTGTGGAGAGTGAGCCCGAGGGGCTGGCTCAGTTTGAGATATTGCCTGAGGGGCGAGCTTTTATGTGCTCATTTTACATACTTCTTGCCTTTTTACCTGTTATACTGTGGTATTTGTGCTCGAGGGGCAGATTTCCTGTGCTAATCAGCACTAACTATTTTGAAACCATTTTCGTAATTATTAAAAAGACCATTTTCGAAAGATATTTGAACTGAGCCGAAACATTTCTAAAGAATTTTAACGTTTTCCCTGTTTTCTCAATGGTTACACTGTATCATATAGCATGTTGATTTGCTTTACGTGATTTATTACCGCTCAGTTATTATTTACTCTTATTACTCATTGAGTTGGAGTACTCACTTTACTCTCTACACCTCGCGTGCAGTTGCAGGTATTGTTACCCGGTAGCGGGTTTGGTCTGATTGAGGATTTTGTTATTGTAGCTGAGCAAGGTGACCGTCAGTGTTCGCGGCACCGGACTTCATCTTTCAAACTCCATATTTAATTTTTTGTACATTATTGGCCCTATAGCTGTGTTCAGGTCTTATTTAGATGCTCGTAATTTGTGACACCCCGATCGAGATGCGTTGGGTTGTAAATATTGTTAACAAATATCATTTAGGTGTATTTTGTTATTTATTATGTTTAACTATTTTAATAAGAGGTTAATTGGATTAGTTGGCTGGCCTTGTCTTCACGAGAGGCGCCATCACGACCAGTGTGGGTTTTGGGTCGTGACATTTGTCAGCTCTGACATGACAGTATCACTCAACTATGATAAAAACTTGTGGCAGATTAATCACAACAACATGACAATAAAATACACAAATGCTGTAACCAATAATGACAAAGAGTAAATCATATACTCCCTCCGTTTCAATTTATGTGAACTCATTTGACTGGGCACGGAGTTTAAGAAAAGAGAGAAGACTTTTGAACTTGTGGTATAAAATGGGGCACGTATATTTTGTGTGGCTATAAATCATTGCATAAAGGTAAATTATTTCCAAATAAGGAAAGAGGTCATTCTTTTTGGCACGGACCAAAAAGAAAATAGGTTCACATAAATTGAAACGGAAGGAGTATAAAGAAAACAGAGAAATACTTAATCGGCTTCAAGATTCTAAGAGTGAGGCGCTGGAAAAAAAGCTAAAATGTCACCTTTGATGAACTGCCACATAACATAGTTATACCAAATTTAAAATATTAACTAAAGAAAATGATACATAAGACCATAGGATCATAAGACAATGACAATACTCAATAATTAAATGATAAATCATTTAATAAACTGCTCTTCCAATAGTTGCATGAATTCAATCTCCTAAAACAAAACAAAAATTAAAAGAAAGTTACGTTAGTAAGGCGCATAACTTGAAGAAAATACATCATAACTCAAAAAAAATAACAACAACTAAAAGAGTATGCACCTTTCATCTTGAATAATTAATTCAATTGAATTAGGGTTTTCTTGTTTCTCGCGATCTAGAACGTGCCATATTCTAACAACACGGACCTTCAAATTCCAACTCATTTTGGACGTTGATATTTCACTGATATAATTATAGTTTGGAGTCATACTTTACAGTAGTTTGTGCGTAAGCTAAACCCTAAGCAATATAGAGAAGGCAAACCTAAATAAAAGTTGCTTAAATAAAGATTTTTAAGAAAATACTATTGTAGTAAATCAATTTTTAAGGTATCTGAGATCTTAATTTTTAAAAAAGATTTGTGTAAATCAAGGTGTAAGAGCGAGTGCGCTCACGAAATGATACAGATCTTCATTTTTTAGCTTTGGGCTATTTGAATTTTCAACCTTCGTTTTTTTTAACCACCAAGCTTTAATTTTTCTTGTCTTTTTCCTTTCTTCTCTTGTTAATAATATTATTTCATTTAATATAATATAGATGTAAGATAAAAAATATTAATTTAATTAATTCTTTCTTAAAAAGAAATACTTACTATAATTGAATTATAAGCAATATTTAATTAAAGATATCTATAATAATGTATATTGTTCACAAATAAGTTCAAATACAACGTTTGTACTAAATAAAAATTATTATTTCAACTTAAAATTAATGTGTATTATACAAAACGAAATTAATAAAATTTTAATTAATTCTTTCTTAAAAAAGAATACCTACCATAACTGAATTATACACAAAATTTAATTAAAGATACCTACAGTAATATATATTGTTCACAAATAAGGCCAGATTCAAAGCTTGTACTAAATCAAGAATTACTATTTCAACTTAAAATAAATGAGTAAGATAAAACAACAACAACAACAACTACCCAGTATAGTCCCACAAGGTGGGATCTGGGGAGGGTAATATGTAGACAGGCCTTACCCCTACCCAAAAGGGCAGAGAGGCTGTTTCCAATCGACCCTCGGCTTAGAGAAGGAAAGGGAAAGCAACAACATAAACAAAAACAAAAACAAAAGAGCATTAGTAATTCCGGCAGAAATCGCGTAAATAGTTATCTAAACATAAGAATTATACATTAAATGACATGCAATAATATCCAACAGTAGCTACCATAAATAACTACCATAAGGGGGACACAATCCAATGCCCGAATCGTCTATGAGTCGCCCTGACAAGCCTCACCCAACCCCGGGAAAGGAGTTCGAAAAATTCTAGGAGCCCCTATCCTACGATCCTGATACTAGACCTCCAGACTTTTCTATCAAGGGCCATGTCCTCGGAAATCCGCATCCTAGCCATGTCATGCCTAATCACCTCTCCCCAATACCTCTTAGGCCTCCCTCTGCCTCTCCTCACGCCGACCACCGCCAGTCGCTCACAACTTCTCACCGGGGCATCAGGACTTCTCCTCCGCACATGCCCGAACCACCTGAGCCTCGCTTCACGCATCTTCTCATCCACCGGGGCCACCCCCACCTTCTCTCGAATAACTTCATTCTTAATCTTATCTAACCTGGTGAGCCCGCACATCCACCTGAGCATCCTCATCTCCGCAACCTTCATTCTCTGAACATGAGAGTTCTTCACCGGCCAACACTCCGCCCCATACAACATGGCAGGTCTAACCACAGCTCTGTAAAATTTTCCCTTGAGTTTCAGTGGCACTTTCTTGTCACACAGGACTCCTGATGCAAGCCTCCACTTCGACCATCCCGCTCCTATACGATGAGTGACATCCCCGTCAATCTCTCCGTCCCCCTGAATCACCGACCCAAGATATCTGAAACTATCCTTCTTGGTGATGACCTGAGATCCAATCTTCACGTCCCTGCCTACTTCGCTCGGCTCGACAATAAACTTGCATTCCAGGTATTCAGTCTTAGATCTGTTATTTTGAAACCCTTAGACTCGAGAGTCTGTCTCCATACCTCTAGCCTCTCATTCACACCGACCCTCGTCTCGTCTATCAATACTATGTCATCAGCAAATAGCATGCACCAAGGCACATCCCCCTGAATATGTCGGGTTATAGCATCCATCACCAAGGCAAACAAGAGAGGGCTAAGCGCCGATCCTTGATGGAGCCCCATAACCACCGGGAAATGGTCTGAGTCACTGCCCACCGTCCTAACCCTAGTCTTAGATCCATCGTACATGTCCTTGATTACTCTGATGTAGGCTTCCGGCACGCTCTTCGCCTCCAGGCACCTCCATAGCACCTCCCTTGGGACCTTGTTATACGCCTTCTCCAAGTCGATAAACACCATGTGCAGGTCCTTTTTCTTATCCCTAAACTGTTCCACCAATCTCCTGACAAGGTGGATAGCTACTGTAGTGGAGCGACCCGACATGAAACCGAACTGGTTCACTGATATAGATGTCATCTCCCTCACCCTCGCCTCGATCACCCGCTCCCAGACCTTCATGGTGTGACTTATTAATTTGATACCCCTATAGTTGTTGCAACACTGGATATCCTCTATTGTTCTTGTACAAGGGCACCACCGTACTCCACCCTCACTCCTCCGGCATCCTTTTGGTCCTATAGATCGCATTGAACAACCTGGAGAGCCACTCCACTCCTGACCTACCCATGCATTTTTAGAACTCCATCGGGATCTCGTCAGGCCCGGTCGCTCGGCCCCTTCTCATCCTACGCAAAGCCCTCATGACCTCCTCCACCCTAAAGCGCATGCAGTACCCAAGGTCTCTATGATGCTCTGAATGCCCCAGCTCCCCTAGCTCTATGTTTCGATCCCCCTCCTTGTTAAGTAGATCTCGAAAGTACGCCTGCCACCTCTGCTTGACTTGAGACTCTCCCATCAGAACTCTACCATCCTCGTCCTTGATGCACCGGACTTGGTCTAGATCTCGCGCCTTCATCTCCCTTACTTTAGCTAACTGGAATAACTTCCTGTCCCCGCCTCTCTCCCCTAATTCCTCGTACATGTGACCAAACGCCGCATTTTTAGCTTCCGTAACCGCCAGCTTCGCTTCTTTCCTCGCCACCTTGTAGATCTCCCTGTTCACTCTCCTTTCATCCTCGCTAGTGCTCCCTGCCAACTTAGCAAACGCCGCCTTCTTCACCTCCATTTTTTCTTAGACTACATCGTTCCACCACCAGTCACCCTGATGTCTGCCTGAATAGCCCTTGGCTACTCTGAGCACATCCCGTGCTACCTCCCTAACCAAGTTCGCCGTCTCCGACCATATTGCGTCCGCTTCCCCAAAACTTCTCCAAGCTCCACCATCAACTAACCTCTTCTCCAACTCCTAGGCTTTCTCCTTAGTCAGGGCACCCCATCTAATCCGCGGTCGTCCCCGAGCACTCCTCCTCTTCCTCTTCACCCACAGGCCGACATCCATCACTAGAAGTCTATGAAGAGTCGAAAGGGACTCCCCCGGAATAACCTTGCAGTCCTTGCATAAGCCTCTATCGCTCATTCTGAGAAGGAGGTAATCAATCTGAGTCCTCGCCGCCGAACTTTTGAAGGTGACCAAATGCTCTTCCCTCTTCTGAAATGTCGAGTTCGCAATTAGGAGCTCAGAAGCCCTGGCGAAATCAAGCAGTGACGTGCCTCATCCGTTCCTAACCCCAAGGCCAAAGCCACCGTGCACCTCACCATAACCACCAGCATCAGCCCCAATATGACTATTAAAGTCCCCTCCAATAACTAACTTCTCAGATTGGGGAATACTACTCACCAAATCATCCAAGCCCTCCCAAAAGCGCCTCTTAACCTCCCCATCTAAGCCCGCTTGCGTAAGCGCTGATGACGTTGAGGATGTAACCCCCAATAACCAACTTAATAGATATTAACCTATCATTCACTCGCCTAACCTCAACCACGGACTCCCTTAGATCCCTATCCACCAAGATGCCCACTCCATTCTTACCTCTCACGACCCCAGAATACCACAACTTAAACCCGTCTGCATTCCTCGCCTTCGA
>MU695306.1:2222-18198 GCA_026770625.1 Nicotiana glauca | reverse complement strand
TTTGCCCTTTGTTTGGGTCTTGAATCTTAAGAGAACCTTGAGAGGGTGTTCCTAGGGTTCTAAGGTCTGAAAATAGTGAAAATACATGACTTAAAACGGGATGGAGGCGTCCTATATATATCCAAATGTCTTAAACCGCCTTAGTGGGCCCCATAGAGAGGTGCTTGGCGCAGTCTCGCGAAAACGCAAATATCTCTCTACTCCAAGATCGTATCGATGAACGGTTTAATGAGTTAGAAACTAGACTCATAGATATTCAATTTTCTGGGTAGATCACCCCATAATTCTAAGTATATTTGGTGAAAATCTTAATGACATTTGACCTAATGTTTAAGTAAAACCATGAACCTAAGTTGCGACAACTTTAGTCGACTTTTGTCTCATAACTTGTTTGATTTCAAGACCACACTACCTCTTGAGTGTATTAATAACCTCTAGATTTACCCAAAAATACGGCTGACTACATCCTTGATTCGTTTAACTTCTAATACTTGTTAACCACCCTTATACACTTTTGTATCATTTAAGACCAATAGGATTTACTTCTTATCATCTTAAAGATAATCCTTTCATGGATTTATGTTAACTACCTTATGGTATGAGCTAACATACGTGAATATGGGTTGTAACAGATTTGGAGGTCCGTAGTTGATTTGGTTTGAAATGGCGAATGTTGGAAATTTAAAAGTTTTGAAAATTGAGAAGTTTGACTGAGAGTTGACTTTGGGGTTATCGGGCTCGAATTTCAGTTCTAAAAGTTTTGGTTGTAGCATTTATGACTTGTGTGCAAAATTTGAGGTCAATCAGAGTTACTTTGATAGGTTTCTGTAACAAATTTACACGTTAGAAGTTCATAAGTTCATTAGACTTGAATTGGGGTATGATTCATATTTTTAATATTGTTTGATGTGATTTGAGGCCTCGACTTAGTTCGTATGATGATTAGGACTTGTTGGCATGTTCGTTTGAAGACCCAGGGGTCTCGGTGGATTTCAGATGGTTATCAAAGTGGAATGACTCGGAGAAATGGCTGAAGTCTGCTGAAGTTTTCTGGTGTTCATGTCTGGTTTTTTAATATGCGATCGCATGGGAAGGTCTGTGATCACGTAGGCTTATTTGGCAGCTGGAATTTTTGTCATACACATTTCAGAGTGGAGGTCTATGATCCGGTAGGTTAGTAAGACAGAGAATCGCGAACATGTGGGTAAGGTCGCATTCACGTAGAGGAAAACGCAAGGCTGTGGATTTCACGCATTATTTTATGTAATGACGTGGGGTTGTCCGCAATCATTGTAGGTCTGGGTAGCCTATCCATCGCGTTTTGATCTCGCCCAAATATGACTTATAAAAAGGACTAAGAGGACGTTGCAAATATAATCTGAGTATTTAGCCCAGAGTCGAACGCACAAGGAATTAACCTATCAATTACTCTCGTTAGACTTACGAAATTCTACGTAATCAACTTCCCAAACATTTTGAATAACAATTGAGAATGTTTCTACTAACTAAGACTGACTGCAATTAAGAAAATAAAGTCTAACTATGATTACGTTGTAAACAATTAAGAGAAAGATCAAAGGTTATGATTTTCCATATTGATGGAATTTCTTCCGGCTGTGTTTCACATAGATTCGCCTAATCGTCTCTATCAAATCATGAGCAATCTTACTACCGTAAATCTCTCCCGATTAATCACGACAATTTACTAGACGCACTCTCCCGAGTTACGCTAGCCGGCTTTGTTTATTACATCTCACTTTAGATTGCACCCAAGGCTTCATTATCCCTAATCTCGCCTTTAAACCCTTACATATTGATCCCTCATATACTTTGGGAGTGGTGTTGTTCATCAATTACCTAAATATGCACTCTCTCCTGAGTTATGCACACTAAATAGGCACAGCTAATTGAGGATCCTATCAATTAACTACAACAAGAATGCAGTTGAACAAATAGATATTAAACTGGGCAATGTATATTAACATAACAAGAAGTTCATCCTTCAATAGGTTCCATCAAAACCCTAGATTAAGGAATCAGCTACTCATAACAAAACAAGATAAAACTACTAAATTATTCATAATGTGCCAGTGAAATAATAAAGAGAATATAGAAAAACTCTAACGGTTGGTTGTCCTTCTCACACTTATTCTTGCATCCAAAATAGTCTAAAAACAAGCTTGATACTTTCTTGGGCGACCTTCTTGAGTTTATAAGGGTTTGGAATAAGTTTTCCCTGATTTACACTTTGGTCCCAAAAGTTCTGGGCAGCCACACAGTTCACTTCTACCGCGGCAAAACGTGGCGCGACCGCAGTGAGAGCCAATCATTCTGCCTCGCTTCATTAGCTTACCACGGTTGCGGTTGCTCAAGCCCAGTCCTCTTTTTTTGATTCTTTCCGATCGGGGGCTTCTTGATTGGCCTTTTCCCCACATTATTGACTACAAAACACTCCATAGTTCTTCCTAACATATATTAATAACTGCGAAGCAAAAGAACACCAATTAGATCATTTTGTTATCATTTAACCTTTCAAACAATAATAAAGCATGATACATTTAGGGTGTAAATATCATCTATATAGCCTAGTATCAACACCCCACACTTAAATCATTACTAGTCCTCGAGCAATCCACCACACTCTATCAAAATTCCTTCCACCAAGATTTTCCTTTAACGTATCCCACCAAGAACAATTCACCAAAGTTGCACCTAGTAGTGAACAACTTTTGCCTCAAAAGTCAAATCTCACGTGCCCTGCAATATTCGTTCTTACTCAAACTACTCTATAAAGAGGTCAAGACTTACTTTCCTTCGTGAATCACATGCCCTCATGTCACACAAGAGAGTAGTTCCACAAATAATATTATTAAGAACAATTAGGAACTCAGATAGACAAATTTGCTTACTCTCAGAAAGAACATTCACATGCCACAAAGATGCACCATAGGCTTGCACGTAGTGTACTACTCTACTAATTGAGCCTATTCAGTCTAAGATCAATTAGGACTTCACTTGGTTGCAATGTAGGCTAAGGGAAGGGTATAATATATTTGGATATAGTGACTAACCTTCCTAAGCACTTTTAATACACTCTCATTAACCTCCAAAATTTTACTTATGTCAACCAGACATTCCACCATATTTTTATTTATAACATCCCATTCCTTTAGGTGCATTTGTATCAAGCCACCACTTATCAACACCTACATTTATTCTTTTTTTTTCTTTTAAGTGGAGCTTCTTCTTTTACTTCTCCAAAAACTGCACATTTCCTCTATTTCATTGGTTCTACTCAAAAACTAAACCACCACCCCAAACTTTAACTTTTGCATATTTCAAGGACATTCAAGTGCTCATGGGAGGTAAACGGGGTTCAAACAGATGGCTATTCAAACAATTGGTTAAGGTTCGCAATATGGTTGCCAAAGAAACATGCTTATAGTCTCAACATGGTTAACTATGATGTATTACATTAAGGTGGGTCTACTTTATATATCCGGCTTAACAAAGAAATACCTATATCACTTCTACGACTAAATGAAGCTACTTTTTTGCTTTACAGACACACAGGGCAAGTTTTAGGCATCAAATGTAAATCTGAAAATACAGTACAACTCACACACACATGTCACATGACTCACTACAGATTGATTTATCAAGACACTCTTTTGAGTGTTCAAGTCAGTTACAAACATACGAATTTAAGGCACTCTAACAAGAGTCAACCACTTAGACTAAGCGTTACTCTAGTGTCTACTGTGTTCAGGTGTACTAACGCCAAATGTTACTCTTTCTATTTCAGCTCATAGCCTATCAATACTAACTAAAAACTAAAAACAAAATAAAAAACAAAAAAAAACTACCTACACTCGGTTCAAGCTAAACCCTTGGAAAAGATCGCGGCCAAAAGAAAAACCAAGGGGGAGTTACTACACTACCTAAAATAAAAAATTATTTTGGTTTTTTTTTCCGACTAATGTCCCTCAAGAGACCTGTCGAAAAGTGTCCGTCTTCGGGCCAAGTCAAAGTTAACTAACATGACCCTAAAATACCAAACAATCAAAAAGAAAGCAACATCATACAAAGTAATACAATCTTTCTACAACAACAACCATCCCCACCCCACACTTAAAATTTTGGCATGTTCCCATGGCAACAAATATAAATCAGAGTAAGGTAAGGGGACTTCCTTGAAGCTCAATCCTGATCGGAGACGGTGCCAGGATCAAGGTGACATGCTCGTCCTAGTGCTCAAAGCCATCCCATAATATTTTTCTCCAACTTGGCCTGTTGAGTGGTCAGAGTGTCAACTCTGGTGCCTAGGTCAGTGACAGAAGTGTGGAAACCAGCCATTTCTTGCTCCAGGGCTGTCAGGTGGGTACTTCAGTGGGGCTGTGATGGGCTCGCCTCATCAGTTCTTAGAGGTGGTGGGACAACAATAATCTCAGTATCCTCATCAGCTTTATCATCATCCTCAACCATCACCACCGGTTCTCCCCCAATTGTGATTTTGCTAGCCCGGAACGGGGCTTTCAATGGAAATTTCCCATCAACTCTGAGGTTTTTAGGGACTCTAGCAGCATGACAGAACTTGGTGACCAGAGAAGGGAAGTAAAAATATTGAGTATCTTAGGGAGCGAATGAACATCTCATCATGGAGGAGCTGGGCGACATCAAAATCCTGGTGGCTCATAAGACTGTAGATAGCCATTTCTTATGGCCCATTGACATCAGTCGTGTTGTTGGATGGTATCAAGCAATTGTTGATAATTGTGAGCCAACACTTAGCCTCCCAATTGAGAGATTGTGAGTTCAATGTTATCCGATGCTTTATCCATATAAACTCCCTGTCAAGCACACATATTACATCAAGAATTCGTTCCCAATCGACCCTTGGGCGATGATAAGCAATGTAAGTATCTCTCTCTCCCGTGAATACTAGCAGCCGATACACCCGGCGGATGGCCTCGAGGGACGTATTTACCGGGGTGTTGCGTACTGTTACAACCCCAAGTTAGCGTAGAATTCCCAAACCATCAGAACATTCACCACCTTCAGTTCATCAAAGAAGATGTCTACCTGATACCTCCTCAACTAATTGAATATATTTGGGCATTCTGCCTGCAAGGCTAGTCCATCAATATGCACTTCCTGTAACAATTTCTTGGCCGCCTTGGCATTATACCCGTCCTCAGCTTGCTTAGAGACAAACCTAGCACGGTCAAACTGTTCCACACTAGGCTGACCCGGAGATTTCGAAGAACTATCGGGTCCACTAGCGGATGACCCTGTGGTGCGTCTCTTCCTAGATGGGTGCATTGTACCTACCAAACAATCAGAGGCTCCTATCAGTTGGGGTTTGAGTTGCGTGAACCTAGGGTGGTTACTTAGACTTCACCATCGCCGAGGTCACATTAGCCCTTAGCACACTATTGGGGCAATTCCAGAAACATCTTGTGAGCAAGACACTATCCTAACACATTTAGCCCTCATGCATACATCAATTCATCCCCCAAATCAACAATATTACTACATCATTTCACCCCACAACAATTAGTCTAACACTCACAAGCATACACTTATCTACAACATTGTGCACATACCACTTTACGACATTATGCACATAACCCATTAACAAGCAACAACTCAAACAAAATCAAAAGAAAAAAACAAAAATCTACTAGAAATACTACACAATTAAAACATGGAACTAACATAAAAACTAAAAAAATACAATAGAAGAGTTAGGGGGAGTGACATACCTTGAATGAGTAGAGAGTGAGAGGAATGGGGGTTGGGGGAGATGGGTGGAGTAATGGGAGAAGTGAAGAAGAAGAAGAAGGAGAGATGAGGAATATGTTAGTTTAGGGTTTAGAGAGAGAGAGGAGATGGAAAAAGTGAGGTGATGGGTGGGTGGGATTTTGATATTATTAAGGGAGGGATTAAAAAATTTTAAAAAAAGAAAAGAAAAGAAAAGAAAAAAAATTGAAGTATTTACCGGGGCGACGAATCAGAATCACCATGGTCAACCACGGTCCCACCGCGGCTGTAGTGATTTAAATATGTCGAGGCAGAAAGTTCTCGTTTCACCGCGCTCCCACTGCAATCGCGGTGGTTCAACCAAAATCGAGGCAAACTACTCGTCATTAACCACGGTCGTACTGCGTTCACGATGCGAGGATATTTTTTTTGGTTTAGAAAGTTACATAAGAACACAAAAACAATAACATTCATGGGTTGCCTTCCATGCAACACCTGAATTTACGTTGCGGCACGACGCAGATAAGCGCATTTACGGTTCGCTCGACCGCTGAGGTTCTGTTAAGTGGATCTCTGTCACTTCTTTTGGCTCATTCATTCCTACATATAGCTTCAATCTTGGCCCTTTGAATGTAAACATATGAGAGTCTTTTTCTGAGGTAATCTCTATAGCCCCTGAAGGGAATACTTCGACCACTCGAAATGGGCTAGACCATCGTGACTTGATCTTACCCGGGAATAGCCTTAATCTTGAGTTATAGAGCAATACCTTGTCCCTGGGGTTGAAATGTTGCTCAACAATGTTCTGGTCGTGCAACTTCTTCATTCTTTCCTTTTACAACCTTGTGCTCTCAAAAGCCATATATCGAAACTCGTCAAGCTCATGCAACTCAGTGATTCTCGTTGTACCCGTAGCCTCAATGTATAGGTTCAGTTGTTTCAGTGCCCACCAAGCTTTATGTTCAAGTTCTACTGGCAAATGGCAGGCCTTCTAGAACACCAACTTATATGGTGACATACCAATTGGTTTTTAAAAGCAGTTCTATACGCCAGAGTGCATCATCTATCTTTTTTGCCCAATCAGTTCTTGTGGCATTTACCGTCTTGGTCAATACACTCTTTATCTCTCTATTAGACACTTCCACCTGTCCACTGGTCTGCGGATGATATGGTGTTGCCACCTTGTGCCGTACATCATACTTCGCTAGAAGCTTCTCAAAGGCTCGATTATAGAAGTGGGTGCCCTCGTCACTGATAATCGCTCTCGGGGTCCCAAAACGGGTGAATATGTTCTTCTTCAAAAACCCCACCACCACTCTTGCATCATTAGTGGGCAATGCTACAGGTTCTACCCCTTTGGACACGTAATCTACATCAACAAGTACTTATTGCCAAAGGAATTGACAAAGGTTCCCATGAAGTCAATCCCCCAGACATCGAACACTTCAACTTCTTGAATCGGGTTCATGGGAATCTCATGGCGACGAGAAATGTTCCTGTGTTCGCTGACATTCATTTTAGCTCGTCACCCATTGATGCATCCTTAAACACTATTTGCCAAAAGAAACCTGCCTCTACCAATTTTGCGACAATCTTGACTCCTCCAAAATTCTCTTCATATGCCGATGTATGACATGCCTGCAAAACAGAAGATTGGTCTATCTCGGGGACACACCTCCGGATCATATTTTCAACACGTATTCGAAACAGATAGGGTTCATCCAATAATACATGCAATAGTCACGATAAAACGTTTTCTTTTGTACAGAGGAAAGGTCATAGGGAACTATACCGCTTGCCACATAATTTGTAAAGTCTGCATGGCACTTCTTCAAGACTTGTAGTGAGCAGTTGCTCGTCTGGAAAGGTTTCCAAAATATCCTCAACCTCAACTGAGTTTTCCGCTCCCTTAAGTCGTGATAGATGGTTAGCGACTTGGTTTTCTATGCCCTTACAGTCACGAATTTCAAGGTCGAACTCTTAAAGTAATAGCACCCAACGAATCAGGTGTAGTTTAGACTCCTTCTTCTCAATCAAGCACCTGAGAGCTGCATGATCAGTGTATACAATTAACTTAGAGCCAATCAGGTATGATCTGAACTTGTCAAAAGCAAACACCACAGCCAATATCTCATTCTCAGTCATAGTATAGTTCAATTGGGCTCTACTCAGCGTTCTATTGGCATAGTAGATTGGATGTATTAGCTTGTCTTTCCGCTATCCCAGCACTTCCCCCCACTGTGTAGTCACTGGCGTCACACATAATGGCAGGTGCTGTGACTAGCCTCTTTTTCAACTCCTCGATTGCTACCCTACAATAATTAGAAAAGAAGAAGGGGTGATCTTTTTCTAACAACTTACAAAGAGTGTTGGCAATTTTTGAGAAGTCTCTTATGAATCTCCGGTAGAAACCGACATGCCCAAGGAAGCTCCTGATTATCTTGAGTGACGTTGGAGGTGGAAACTTTGCTATCACGTCAACTTTAGCACGATCCACCTTGATTCCTTTACTTGATACCCGGTGTCCCAAGACTATGCCCTCTTGTACCATGAAATGGCACTTCTCCCAATTAAGAACCAGGGTAGTCTCAATACACTGTTTCAACACACGAGTCAAATTTACAAGGCACTCATCGAATGAGTTCTCCACCACTGAGAAATCATCCATGTATACCTCTATTATGTCCTCTACCATGTCAATAAATATGTACATCATGCACCTTTGGAATGTGGCGGGTGCATTGCATAGGCCAAATGGCATCCTCAGAAAAGCAGAAATGCCATATGGGCAAGTGAAGGAGGTCTTCTCTCTGTCCTCTGGTGCAATGGAGATTTGATTGTACCGTGAGTGCCCATCTAGAAAACAGAAGTAAGAGCTCCCTGCCAATTTCTCTAGTATCTGATCAATGAAAGGAAGTGGGAAATGGTCTTTCCGGGTGCCCAGATTTAAATTTCTTTGCTCCATGCAAATTCTCCAGCCCATGATGATTCTCGTAGAGATCAGTTCATTGTTATCATTTTTAACCATTGTCATGCCACCCTTCTTAGGCATACATTGCACTGGGCTAACCCAGCTGCTATTAGAGATTGGAAAAATGATTCCCGCATCCAACCACTTTATCACTTCTTTCTTCACCGCTTCCTTAATATTGGGGTTCAGTTTTCTTTGGTGTTACTTGGAAGGTTTGTGTCCCTCTTCCAGTAGAATTTTATGCATACAATAGGCTGGGTTGATCTCCTTAATGTCTGCCATGGTCCAACCAATGGTCGTCTTACATTCCTTGAGTACCTGCAAAAGTTGTTGTGCCTGCACATCTAACAAACTAGATGAGATAATAACAGGTGATGTGGAGTTAGGTCCTAGGAACTCATACCTGAGATGGGCGAGCAGTGGCTTCAATTCCAGCTTTGGTGGTTCTTCTATGGAAGGCTTGGCTAAAGGAGTTTCTCTGTTTTGTAAGTGTAGGGGCTCAAATTCAAGAGTTCTATCCCAGAACCCTCTGCCCTCTAAAGCCAATATCCATTCCGCCAGTTCTTCCCTATTCACCTCATCTAAATTTACCAGACATGCAGCAAGAGGGTCCTTAATAGTCAGCACCTCATCATCAGCTTCTACGATTACATACACGGCATCAATAAGATAAAAAATGATGAATTCACTTGGTCGCCTCATAGATTTCTGCACATTGAATGTTATCTCTTCATCGTTCAATCTCCTCTTGAGATCCCCAGTCTCATAATCAATGAGAGCTCTCCCAGTGGTCAAGAACGGCCTTCCCAAAATTATGGGAATCTCTTCATCCACCTTGCAATCTAGAATCACAAAATTTGCAAGGAACACAAATTTCCCTACCTGAAGCAACACATCATCCAAGATACCAGAAGGTCTTTTCACGATCCTGTCAGCCAGCTGCAACAACATAGAAGTGAGTCTGGCTCTTCCAATCCCCAACCTCTTATAGATCGCCAGGGGCATAAGATTTATGCTAGCCACCAAATCACAAAGTGCTTTGGCGAAAGCAAAGTTACCAATAGTGTAGGGAATTGTGAAATTCCCTGGATCAGATAGCTTCTCAGCAATTGGTCTAGTTACCACTGCACTGCAAGTCTGAGTAAGACTCATCGTAGCCAAGTCTTGGAAATCAAATTTTCGGGACATCAAGTCCTTCATCATTTTTGCATAACCAGACATCTCCTTTAAAGCATCAATCAATGGAATATTTACTTGGATTTGTTTCAGCATCTCCAAGAATTTCTTGTATTGCTCGTCTTTTTGGTACTTGGCCAGCCTCTGTGGGAATGGTGTGGAGGTCTCTTCTTCCAAATGATTTGGGACTACTCTTTGTCAGCTGCCACCTCAACTACCGGTTCCTGGGCTATCTCAACTTCTCTCTCAACCTCGATTGGTGTGTTATGTTCTTCCTAGGCAGGCTGTACTGTCACCTCGGTCAGTTTTATTGACTCATCTAGCTCAATGGGCACTGGTACAAGTGTTTCATCATGTCTACTTTCTTGAGCTCTCTCTTGCTCCAAGTCTAAGTCTCTGCCATTATGTAAACTCACTACCATCAACTGCTTTCGGCCTTGATATTTTGGATTTATTTGAGTGTCTGCAGGTAATGTCCCATGAGGACGATTATTCAAAGACATCAAAATCTGGCCCATCTGAATTTCAATATTCTTAATAGATGAATCATGTGCATCTACTCTTTCACTAATTTTTACATTTAACCCAATAACCTGCTGCATCATTGCCTCGAGTCTAGCAAACCCATCTTCCTACCGTCCATCATGCTGCTGCTGAAGAGGATGATACCCCTACTATTGATTTTGATTATTATACCCTTGTGGCCTTTGATAAGGTGCCATATTATTAGGAGGTCTCATACCTCCCATATTTCAATTGTTGAACTATGGCTGGACTGGCCTGTACGACTGATTTTGTTGGCCCCAATTTTGACCACCCTGTCTTTGGACTTCATAATTAGGCACATAATTTATGTACTCAAGGTAGTGATGATGATCACTTTCTGCATTCCACTGGTTACCAATTGGCTCACTAATGCAAGATATGCATAAGCCCCCATTGGTAGTATCTACAATGTGTACCTGCTGCTTCTGTCCTGACTCTTCCCCTTTTTGGTGAGTATACTCATATGTGTCATTAACGTGGACATGTTTTCAGCAAGAGTGTTGGATGGATCTAAGGGCACTGAGAGAACCACTAGAGTAATAGGTGTGTTCGTAGTTTTCCATCCCAAATTCTGTGCCATCTTATCAAGCAGACTCTGGCTTTCTCTCCATGTTTTGCTCAAAAATACTCCACCAGCTGAAGCATCAACATTACCCTTCACACCATCTGCCAATCCCATGTAGAACCGTTTTCCCAACTTCTAATATGGAATACCATGGTGCAGACATATAACCAACATCCCTTTGAATCGTTCCCATATTTCTTGCAGTGTATCCATTGTTCCCTATTTGAACCTCAAAATTTCATCGATTTGTTGAACAGTCTTGTTGGGTGGATGAAACTTGTTCAATAATTGCTTGACTAACTCCCCCATGTTGCTATGGAGTTTATGGGAAGTAAGTTTAGCAGAGTCTGGGCAGCTCTTGTAATGGAGAATGGAAACAACAGCAACTTGATTGCTTCCCGAGTTATGTTGGACTACCTCTGAGCTTTGCAAATTGACAGGAAATTCTTCAAGTGATGTTGAGGATCTTCGATTTGTGACCCCAAAAATAATCCCTTATTTTGCAACAAGTGCAACATGTTGTTCGTAATTTGAAACGATTCAGCCTGTATCTGCGGGACTAAAATCGTTGTGGCCAAGTTCTCTGTTGTGGGTTGTGCCCAGTTATATAGCGCAGCCTCTGGAACAAGAGGTGCCAATGGTGCTACCGGTGCAACTGGGTCTACTACGTAATCTCCCATGTCTGGTTTGAATTGTTCAGTTGTTTGTTGTTGTTTGTTTTTTCTGGTTGGCCCAATTCAAGGCCTTGAAAACTTTCTCGGGATCTGATAATGCTTAAAATACTTCACCAGTTCTCAATGAGTTTCTAGGCATGCACATGTACAACCAAGTCAACAAACGTTAAAATTTCAATATATAGATTGGGTATAGAGAAAACTGACTACACTAAGAATTTTTGTATTTCTTTAAATTGTAATTGATAACACCGTTAATTCCTCGACAACAGTGTCAAAATTTGATCACGCCCAAATATGCCTTATAAAAAGGACTAAGCGGATATTGCAAATATAATCTGAGTATTTAGCCTAGAGTCGAACCCACAAGGAATTAACCTATCAATTACTCTCGTTAGACTTACGAAATTCTACGTAATCAACTTCCCAAATGTTTTGAATAATAATTGAGTATTTTTTACTAACTAAGACTGACTACAATTAAGCAAATAAAGACTAACTATGGTTAAGTTGTAAACAATTAAAAGAATGACCTAAGGTTATGATTTAACATATTGAATGAATTCCTTCAGGCTACGTTTCATATATATTCACCTAATCGTCTCTATCAAATCATGAGCACTCTTATTACCGTAAATCTATCCCGAGTAATCACGATAATTTACTAGACGGACTCTCTCGAGTTAGGCTAGCTAGAATTATTTAAATGTAGTATCTTTTCACTGCGTCTGAGTTGATAGGCTTTGGCCAAACCTCTCCGTCCATTTTTGCGAGAATAAGGGCTCCTCCAGTCAGAACTCGATGAACCATGTACGGACCCTGCCAATTGGGAGAGAATTTCCCTTTGGCTTCCTCTTGATGCGGGAATATCTTCTTTAATACCAACTGTCCTGGCAAGAACTTCCTCGGCTTGACTCTCTTGTTAAAGGACCTGGACATTCTGTTTTGATATAATTGATCGTGACAGACAGCGTTCATTCTCTTTCCGTCAATGAGAGATAATTGCTCGTAGCGACTTTTGACCCATTCTACATCATTTAGCTCTGCTTCTTGTATGACCCTCAGGGATGGAATTTCTACCTCGGCGGGGATGACTGCTTCTGTACCATAAACCAGCATGTAGGGAGTGGCCCCAGTTGATGTGCGGACCGTGGTACGATAACCCAGTAAGGCGAATGACAACTTCTCATGCCACTGCTTGTGCTTTTCGATCATCTTCCTTAGTATTTTCTTGATGTTCTTATTGGCTGCTTCTACAGCTCCATTCATCTGAGGTCTATAAGCCGTAGAGTTCTTGTGTTTAATATTGAATGTTTCACACATTGCCTTCATCAGGTCGTTATTGAGATTAGAACCATTGTCAGTGATGATTGATTCCGGAATCCCGAACCGGCAGACCATACGATCGCGAACAAAATCTGTTACTACCTTCTTGGTGACTGCCTTGTATGATGCTGCTTCGACCCATTTAGTAAAATAATCAATTGCTACTAAGATGAACCTGTGCCCGTTTGATGCGGCAGGTTTGATTGGTCCAATGACATCCATTCCCCAAGCGGCGAATAGCCATGGCAAGCTTGTTGCAGTAAGCTCGTTTGGAGGCACCTTTATCATATCCGCATGTATTTGACAATGGTGGCATTTATGGACATACTGGATGTAGTCTGTTTCCATAGTCATCCAAAAATACCCTGCTCGGAGTATCTTCTTCGCCAACACGAAACCATTCATATGCGGTCCGCAGGTTCCTGCGTGCACTTCCTCTAATAGTTTGGTTGCTTCTCTTGCCTCGACACACCTTAATAACCCCGAATCAGGAGTCCTCCTATACAGGATTCCTCCACTGTGAAAGAAGTTGTTGGACAATCTCCGAAGGGTTCATTTCTGAGTAGCATTGGCAAGTTCTGGGTATTCTCCTTTTGTCAGTTATTCTCTGATATCGTGGAACCAAGGTTTTCCATCGGCTTCTCCCTCGACGTGAGCACAATAAGCCGGCTGGTCATGAATCTTGACTTGGATGGGGTCAATAAAGTTTGTATGGGGATGCTGGATCATAGACGACAAAGTGGCTAAAGCATCGGCGAACTCATTCTGCATTCTGGGAACATGCTGGAATTCTGTCTTTCTGAATCTTTTCCTCAACTCCTGTACATGATGTAGATAGGGGAGTGTTTTGGAATTCTTGGTTGCCCATTCTCCTCGAACCTGATGTATGAGTAGGTCTGAGTCTCTGATCACTAATAGTTCCTAAATATTCATGTTAATTGCCAGTTTGAGCCCTAGGATGCAGACTTCGTATTCGACCATATTGTTGGTGCACGGGAATCTGAGCTTGGCGGATACTGGGTAATGCTGACCGGTTTCTGATACCAAGACCGCTCCTATACCAACTCCTTTGAAATTCGCGGCTCCGTTAAAAAACATCCTCCAACCGTCATAGGATTCTGCAATGTCTTCTCCTATGAAGGCTACCTCTTCATCAGGAAAATACGTCTTTAGAGGTTCGTATTCTCCTCCTACAGGATTCTCGGCGAGGTGATCTGCCAAAGCTTGCCCTTTGACTGCCTTCTGGGTAACATAAACAATGTCAAACTCGCTTAACAGGATTTGCCATTTGGTGAGCTTGCCGGTAGGCATGGGCTTCTGAAAGATATATTTGAATGGGTCTATTCTAGATATGAGATAAGTTGTGTAGGCACAAAATTAATGCCTCAACTTTTGGGCTACCCAGGTTAGAGCACAGCAAGTGCGCTCTAATAAGGAGTACAGAGCCTCGTACGGGGTAAACTTCTTGCTGAGGTAATAGATGGCTTGCTCCTTTCTTCCAGTTTCATCATGTTGTCCCAAAACACACCCAAATTCTCCATCCAATACTGCGAGATAAAGCAATAAGGGTCTCCCTGGCTCGGGTGGAACTAAGACTGGCGGTGTTGACAAGTATTCCTTAATTCTGTCAAAAGCCTTTTGACAATCATCAGTCCATTTAGTGGCGGCATCCTTCTTTAGCATCTTGAAAATGGGTTCACAAATGACAGTAGTCTTCCCAGAAAACTCATCACGTTCTTCTTGATTTTCGGTGGTGGCAACTCTTGAATGGCTTTGACCTTTGACCTTTGACGGGTCCAGTTATATTCCCCGGTGACTCACAATGAAACCCAATAATTTTCCAGCGGGAACCCCGAATGCACCCTTGGCGAGATTCAGTTTTAAGTTGTATCTCCTCATTCTGTTGAAGAATTTTCTCAAATCTCCCATCTGATCTGCAGCTTTCTTGGATTTGATGATGACGTCGTCCACATACACCTCGATTTCTTTATGTATCATGTCATGAAAGAGAGTGGTCATGGCCCTCATGTAGGTGGTACCGGGATTCTTTAAACCGAACGGCATCATTTTGTAACAGTACATTCCCCACGGCGTGATGAATGCTGTTTTCTCTGCATCTTCTTCATCCATCCATATCTGGTGGTATCCAGCAAAACAATCAATGAATGACTGCAGCTCATGTTTGGCACAGTTGTCAATCAAGATGTGTATATTTGGCAAAGGGAAATCGTCTTTAGGATTGGCCCGGTTGAGATCCCGGTAGTCGACACAGACTCGAACCTTTCCATCCTTCTTTGGTACCGGCACAATGTTGGCTAACCACATCGGATACTCTACTACTCTGAGAACCCTGACTTTGACCTACTTGGTAACCTCTTCTTTGATTTTCAAACTCATGTCTGGCTTGAACTTTCTGAGTTTCTGTTTGACCGGTGGGCACGCTGGATCTGTCGGCAACTTGTGAGACACAATAGATGTGCTGAGACCGGTCATTTCGTCGTACGACCAGGCGAATATATCCTCATATTCTTTCAGGAACTCTGTATACTCTTCCTTTTCTGATGGTGACAGGTGTACGCTGATACGAGTTTCCTTGACATTTTATGCGTCTCCCAAATTAATGACCTCAGTTTCGTCTAAGTAAGACTTAGGCCTATTCTCAAATTTCTCCACCTCCCTGACAATCTCTTCTGGTATTTCGTCCTCTTCTGAATCTATGTCCGTTTGTTGCATGGCCTCGTTACAAGTTACAGTCATTGGTTTATCATCAAGATATGTAATAGTAATGTTGTGTAAAATAAAATAAATGATAGAGAAAGTAATAAGAGCGAGATATAAAGATAAACTGGAAAAATGCTTTTGATTGAATTCATAATTGTTTGAAACATCAGAGCTCTTTTCAAAAGTAAAGACAATGCGGGAAAGTAAAATTGACTAAAAAATAAAATGCGATGC
>MU695302.1:36842-134155 GCA_026770625.1 Nicotiana glauca | reverse complement strand
AAAAATTGACCACTTCAATGTGTTTTAGCAAGAAAAAACAAAGTGTCATCTAAACTTTACTATACGCCACTAAAGTGAAAACAAAATTTCTTCCGCTATTTCCGAAAGCATAGAAATTTAAATCCATGAATTTCGTTGCCAATTCAGTTTGAAGTTAGAATTAGCTAGGTAATATTATACGTGATTCATAATTAAACTCCCATTTATGCATGGATAAACATAATGTTTAATTAAAGTGAATAATTACTATAACTTTGTTCAGTTACTTCTTTTTTTCATCATGTGCTCCTTCGTAATAGTACTATAACATAGAATATAGACTTGATTAACGTACTTCTTTGCAATTCAGTAATACTATGAACTTTATAATGGCAAACAAATTTAAATATCACATCATGGTATAGTTAGCGGAAATATTGTAGACTTAACTTCGTTCTCCTAGGTTCACTTGTGGTTACATGACTTGCCGGGAGTGGTTGATTTGGTTCCGGGGATATTTTGGGTGAATTTGGATACTTAGTCCCAAGGTTGAAAGCTTAAGTTGAAAGAGTTGACCGGAGTTTGACTTTTGTGTAAACAACTCGGAAATGGAGTTTTAATGGTTCTGATAGTTTCGTATGGTGGTTTTGGGACTTCGGCGTATGTCCGAACTTAGATTTGGTGGTCCGTAGGTTGATTTGGTGCATTTTGGCGAAAGTTGGAAAGTTGATGGTTTGGAAGATTAAGGGGTTTGGCCCAGAGTTGAATTTGTTGAACTAGGTTCGGATTTTGGTTCCGAGAGTTGGAATTGGTCCGCGTGTCATCTAGGACTAGTGTGAAAAATTTGAGGTCATTCAGAGTTGATTGATATAGCTCGACATTGGTTTTAGAAGTTAAGAATTCATTTAGTTTCATTAGGCTTGAATTGGGGTGCGATTCACGATTTTGATGTTGTTTGATGTGCTTTGACTCTTCGAATAAGTTTGTATCATGTGGTAGTACTTTTACGTATGTTTGGATGGGGTCCCAAGAGATTCAGGTATGATTCAGATTGAATTCAGATTAGTTTTTGTCTTGGAGAGTTAGCCGATTCTTCAGGTTTCTGGTGCTTTTGCACTTGCAGTGGGCATGGCCGCAGATGCGTTGTCGGAGGTGCAGTGATTTGGTGTGCAAATGCGAAGTGGGGAAGGCTGGTAGACGCAGGTGCAGGGAAGAACCGCATCTGCAAGTCTGCAGATGCAGTTTGTGGGTCGCAGATGCAGAGTCGCATGGTATAGGCTTGAATCGTAGATGCCGAAGAGTTCTGCAGGTGCGATTTGCGAAGCGAAAAATAACCGGAGAAGCGGATGGATAGGATTTTAGTGGGATTCGTAAAAGCGGCCGCAAAAGCGGTATCGCAAGTGCGCGTTTTGGGGCAGCACAAGCAAAATCACTGGCAGGTGGATTAAAATCGAAGGGTTAGTTGTTTTTCTCATTTCTGGGTTTTGAAGTTCAGACTAGCGCAATTTTTGGAGATATTTGTACCTAGATTGAAGAGTTAAGTGACTTTTAATCGCTTTTGTGCAAAAATATTGAATACCCATTGAATGTTACACCTAATTTTCATGAATCTAAGTTAGAATTTGGGGATTTTTTGACTATATTATTGGAGAGTGAAATTTGAGTATTTGAGGGTCGATTTTTGGTTTGAATTGAATGATTTTGGTATGGTAGGACTAGTAATTGAATGGGTGTTCGAAATTTATAAATTTTGACGGGTTTTCGAGGTGCGGGCTGGGGGTTGACTTCTGGGTTGACTTTTCGATTTGAGTTAAAGAACTTAGCTTTATCTTTTGGAATCACTTCCTATGACTTTTGTTGATAGTATTATGTTATTTTGGCTAGATTCAAGCCTTCTAAAGGTTGATACATGCGGGAAGGGTTTGTTAGGGGAGTAATTTAGCTTGCTTGAGATAAGTATCTTATCTAAACATTATTGAGGCACTAGTTGCCTAAATTATTTATGATACATACACGCTATTGGTGCGCATATATGTGGGGTTTGAGCCCATGTGCTAACACCAGGCTAATTATCAATGCTCGTGTTGTTCTTAGATGATATGTCTGGAAGTGACTATTAAGCTTTAAGCTATCATGTTTCTCATATTTGAGCCATGTTTGAGGCTACTTAGAGGCTTAATCTCTAAATGAACTTGATAATTTTTATTTCTGTGATGAGATAGGTGGTTTGAGGTATGATACCATACTATGCACATGCTTACACTTTGACATGGCACTTATACCAGTCTAGGAGCATTAGATCTGTTATTCATTCATCATATCCTTGTATTTTTGTATATTTGCTTTTGTGTGATATGATTTGGACTGGATGCTGTGACCACGTCAGACGGATTGTGATGTTATGTCTGTGACCACACCGGGCACATTATGTTGTTATGTTTGTGGCCACGCCGGGCAGATTATGTTGTTATACCTGTGATCACACAGGGCGGATTGTGTTGTTATCCATGTGACCACACCGGACGGATTGTGTTGTTATGCCTGTTACCATGCCAGGCAGATTGTGTTGTTATGCCTTTTAGCACACCGAGCGAATTATGTTTTTATGCCTATGACCATGCCGGGCAAATTATGTTGTTATGCATGTGACCACGCCCGGAGGATTATGTTGTTTTGCTTGTAACCATGCCAGGCGGATTGTAATGTAATTCTTGTGACCACGACAGGCGAATTATATTGTTATGCATGTGACCACGCCAGACACATTAAGATATTGAGTTTGTGACTACTCCATGCTGGTAGCAAGTTAAATTATTCGTCCCCAAGCGCCAAGCTCATGTTCCTCTCTTGATGGTGTACACACGGATATTGAGAAAAATTGATCAGTTGTTTGGTTCAGATATGCAAAGGCTGAGGAAATCTATCCAGTGTTTGTCTGGATTTTGCATTTCACCTTTACTCGCAATGTTAGAGGTTAATTACCTTATTTAACTACATAGCATCTCTATATGCTGAACATTAAGTAGGTAGAGTATTTGAGTAACTGTATACATACACACAAATGCTTCTTCTTGTACTTTATGACTTGATTTCATTATTGTTCTATTCTTGTTAAAAATGATAAAACTGTACATCTTATAGCTCGTCTCATTTATAATTCGTGCTTCTTTTACCTGACCGAGGTTAGTTATGATACTTATTGAGTATAGAGTGTCAGTTGTACTCATATTATACTCTGCACTTAATTGTGCAGATCCTTGTGTGGGGATCGGTTATCAGCAGAAGACTTGTTTGTTGGACTGAGCTTCGAGAGGCGAGGTAGAGCTGCATTCTTGGCCGCAGTTTTGACTCGTCTTTTTTATGTACTGTTTTTTCAGTTCTGACAATATAATTATTTAGTTTTAGACTTGTTTTCCATTGTAGAGCTCATGACTCCGTATTTACCAGTTTCTGAGGGATTTACCTTGTATTGGCAGTATTTTCTTACATTGAGGTTTCAGACTTATGCTTGTTTTTTAATAATTTATGTTGTTTTTATTATTTATTGTTATGTTTCGGCTTACCTAGCCAGTGTGTTACGTGCCATCACGACAGGTTGAGATTTTGGATCGTGACAAGTTGGTATCAGAGCCCTAGGTTCATAGGTATTATGAGCCATATGCAAGTTTAGTAGAATCTTACATATCGGTATGGAAATATCTTTTCTTATCTTCGGGAGGCTACCAAAGTGTTAGGAAACTTCACTTTCTTGTATTCTTTGTTGTGCACATTTGTTATTTCTGAAATTTGAACTTGAATCTTCTATTCTGTCACATATGGTGAGGACACGTGCGACTGGATCAAGCGGACGATCGTTAGCACCACCAGCTAGGGCCGCAAGAGGTCAGAGCTGTTGTAGAGGCCGAGGTGTGGCTCGTGCTAGAGCCAGAGCAACACCTATGGAGCCACCAATTGCTCGAGCTCAAGAGTAAGTACCAAATGTGGTTGAGCCGGTGGGACCAGCTCATGCACCTGTAGTGTCAATTGTGATTCCTAGCCTTTATGAGGCCTTAGCCTAGATTTTGATTGTGTGCACGAGCCTGGCTCAAGAAGTCTCATTTCCAGCTGCACCAACCACGTTATAGGCCAGGGTAGGTGCCTAAACTCCTACCGCTCGTACTCTAGAGCAGCTAGCTCAGGGACTCCAGACACCGAGTGTGTTGGCAGTTCAGTCGGTTACTGCCGTTAGAGCCGAGGTTTGTCCCTATATGAGTGATGAGGAGCAGAGTCGAAGGATGCTCAGGATTTTATATACTGGTGTCAGCAGATTCATCGCACAGTGGATATTTTGGACACTAGTGGTGGTTCATTTACTACTTTTCAGTTGATAGGAGTACCTTACCAATGGTGGTAGGCTTATGAGTTGAGCAGGCAAGCCGATGCAGCGCCACTTAAATGGCATGAGTTCTCAGTTCTCTTATTAGAGAAGTTTGTCCCATAGACTCATAGAGAGGAGTTGCATTGGCAGTTTGAGTAAGTATGCCAGGAGGGTATGGCCGTGACTCAGTATGAGATGAGGTTTTCAGAGTTGGCTTGTCACGCGATATGGTTGGTTCCCACTGAGAGGGAGATGATTAGGAGGTTCATTGATGGCCTCAACTATGGATTATGCTTCATTATGTCTCATGAGGTTGTGACAGATGCTAGGTTTGACCAGGTGGTCGATATGGTTTGATGCTTAGAAATGGTTCGCAGGCAGGAACGTGAGGAGGGGGAGGTCAAGAGGCCTCATTATTTAGGTGGTTTCAGTAGTGCCTCATCTAGAAGCTAGTCCTACTACATGAGAGGTCATTCTTCTAGACCCATTCAGGAGGCTCGCTATATTCCTCGTGGTTCTTCAGTTAGCCATTGTTCCTACAATGCACGCGCTACTCAGTCATCATGCAGTGTGTTACTAGCGTAGAGTTCTTATCATTCCCCATCTGCTCAGGTTTCCACAGGTAGTTCTTCAGGCTATCAGGGTCAACAACCTGTCAGGAGGGGTTGCTATGAATGCGAAGCCATGAGTCATCTCAAGAGAGATTGCCCAGACTATTGAGTAGGGTATCATAGAAAAGCTCTCAGCCTATGATTTCAGCACCACTAGCTACACCATCCGCACAACCAGCTCGAGGTAGGGCTCAGTCAGCCCGAGGTGACCCTAGAGGGGAAGGTCGATCAGGTGGTGGTCAGGCTCGTTGCTACATATTTACAGCAAGGCTCGAGCTAGTCACCTCTGATACCGTGATCATAGGTATTGTTTCAGTATGCCACAGGGATGCTTCAGTATTATTTGGCCACTGTTCCACTTATTCATATGTGTCATCATACTTTGGTCGTTATTTAGACATGCCCTGTGATTTTTTAGTTATGCGTGTTCATGTATCTATACCGGTAGGTGATTCTATTATTTTGGATCATGTGTACCGCTCATGTATAGTGACTATTACGGGATTAAAGATGAGAGTTGATCTTTTTCTGGTTAGCATGGTTGATTTCGATGTGATTTTGGGCATGGATTGGTTGTCACCATGTCACACTATTTTGGATTGTCATGCAAAGACCGTGAAGTAGGCAATACTGGTATTTCCTAGGGTTGAGTTGAGGGGTTCTCTGGACTGTGTTCTTAATAGAGTGATTTCATATTTTAAGGCCCAACAGATAGTTGGTAAGGGATGCCTAGAATATTTGTCCTTTGTGAGAGATGTTAGTGTAAATACTCCTACCATTGAGTCGGTTCAGGTAGTGAGACACTTCCCAGATGTATATCCTGCAGACCTACCAAGTATGCCGCCCAAAAAGGATATTGATTTGGTTATTGATATACTGCAGGGAACTCATCCCATCTCTATTCTTCCATATCATACGGTACCAGCAGAGTTGAAGAAATCGAAGGAGGAGCTTTAGGAGTTACCTGATAATGGATTCATCAGGTCTAGTGCATTTTCGTGGGGTGCACCGGTTCTATTCGTGAAGAAAAAGGATGGTACGATGCAGATATGCATTAATTACACGTGGTTGAACAAAGATACAATTGAGAACAAGCGTCCACTATCGCGCATTGATGACATATTTGACCAGCTTCAGGGTGCTAGAGTGTTCTCTAAGATCGATTTGAGGTTTGGGTATCACCAGTTATAGATTCGGGATTCTGATATTCTGATGACGGCATTCAGGATCTGCTGTGGTCACTACGAGTTTCTTGTGATGTCTTTTGGGCTAACCAATGCCCCAGTAACCTTCATTCTCCTAATAATAGTGTATTCCAACCATATCTTGATTCTTTTATCATAGTATTCATTGATGATATACTGGTGTACACACACATCCATGAGGATCATAAGTGCCATATGAGGATTCTACTTCAGACCTTGAGGGAGTAGAAGCTTTATGTTAAATTTTCCAAGTGTGGGTTTCGGCTTGGTTATGTGGCATTCTTGGGGCACATGGTGTCCAGCGAGGGGATCAAGGTGGATCTGAAGAAGGTTGAGGCAGTTCAGAGTTGGGCTAGATAGTCTTCAGCTATTGAGATTTAGAACTTTCTTAGTTTTGACAAATATTATTGCTTTTTTGTGGAGGTTTTCTCGTCCATTGATGTGCCTTTGACTAGATTGACCTAGAAGGGTGCCCCATTCAGGTGGTCTGATAAGAGTGAGGAAAGCTTTCAGAAGGTCAAGATTGCTTTGACCATAGCTCCAATTCTAGTTTAGCCTTCAGCATCGGGTTCTTATATTGTATATTATGATGCCTCACAGATTGGTATTTGAAGTTTTTTAAGTAGGAGGGTCGGGTGAATACTAGCTTGGTGCCAGTTAAAGCCTAATAAGAAGAACTACCATGTTCATGATCTAGAGTTGGCAGCTACTGTTCATGCATTGAAGATTTGGAGGTATTATCTCTAAGGCATGTCTTTTGAAGTATTTATAGATCATCAGAGTCTACAAAACTTGTTTACGCAGAAAGATCTAAATTTGAGGCAGCGGAGGTTGTTAGTGCTTTTAAAAGACTATGATATCACCATTTGTATTATCCCGAGAAGGCTAATGTGGTGGTCGATGCCTTGAGTAGAAAGGTTGATAGTGTGGGTACCCTTGCATAGATTCCAGTTGGTGAGAGGCAGCTAGCATTGGATGTTCGGCCTTTGGCCAATCAGTTCGTGAGGATAGATATTTCGGAGCCAAGCGAGGTTCTTGCTTGCGTGGTTTCTTGTCCTTCTTTGTTTGAGCGCGTCACTAAGCATCAGTATGTATGACAATCCCCACTCATTTGTCCTTAAGGAAACAATATATCACAGTGATGCCAAAGAGGTCTTTATTGGAGATTATGGAGTGTTACGGATGTAGGGTCGGATTTGTGTGCCCAATGTGGATGGGTTACGTGAGTTGACTCTTGAGGAGCCCCAATTCCATTCATGTAGGTGTCACTAAGATGTATCAGAATTTGAAGCAGCATTATTAGTGGTGAAGAATAAATAATGATATAGTGGATTATATGGTTCGGGGCTTGAACTATCAACAGGTGAAGTAGGAGCATCAAAGGCCACGTGGTTTGCTTTAAAGACTTGAGATCCCCGAGTGGAAATATGAGCGGGTTACCATGGATTTCGTTGTTGGGCTTCCACAAACTTTAAAGAAGTTTGACATAGTGTGGGTTATTATGGATAGACTAACCAAGTCTGCACATTTCATTCCGGTTGTGACTACCTATTCTTCAGAGCGGCTAGCTCTGATCTATATCTGTGAGATTGTTCGCCTTCATGGTGTGCTGGTGTCCATTATCTCCGATCAAGGCACGTAGTTCACATTGCAGTTTTGGAGAGCAATGTAGTGAGAGTTTGGCATGCGGGTTGAGTTGAGTACAGTATTCCACCCATAGATGGACGTACAATCCGAGTGCACCATTCATATCTTGGGGGATATGCTACACGCTTGTGTTATGGATTTTGGTGGTTCATGGGACCAGTTCTTGCCGCTTGTAGAGTTTTCCTCCAACAAATGTACCAATCGAGTGTTTATATGGCTCATTATGAGGTCTTATATAGGAGGCAGGGCCGTTCTACAGTTGGATGGTTTGATCCGGGAAAGGTGTTTACTGTAAAAATGGTAACAACAATTAAATTTGTAAATAGAATTCTAAAAATACGTGATCTATTCCCGAGCTAGTTTGTAAGGGTGGTTAGTGCTAAAACGTGAAGTAAAATGATGAAGATCGAGTTAACCAAAGCATAATCAAACCAGTAAGGGGATGTTATCCGGGCGCAAAGCAGGCCAGTGGATACCTCGGAGACGAGCCTCGAGCCTGTCTCGGGCTTATCGAGGGTAGTCGGGAAGGGGATAACAAGTAAAGATATAGATAAGTAAGGCTCTATTCTATCAATAACGAACGAGGAAATAATAAAGTGCTAAGGCGACCTCGAGGTTGATGAAGACAGATAACTTAGAAGAAAGAGAGAGAGAGAGAGAGAGAGAGAGAGAGAGAGAGAGAGAGAGAAAGAGAGATATTATTGCATTTGTGGAGAAGTGGAGCAACATCAGTCGTTTACAAGGTGGGGTGAGTCCCCCTTATATAGGCGAGGGGACTCGGTATAGTACATGTGTATTAATTGCAAAAGTACAAAGATGGGACGGCTTGACGCAAGGCCTTACAGTAGGCTCTAGATAGGCTAGACCTATCAGGTGTAGCCATGAGCCTAGGAGACTTCCTCTTTTATCCCGACCTCGGACCTTGTTCCCTTCGAGTCGGACTTCGACGAGCCTTGAGGCTAAGCACTTGGTCGCGACCTCCCACCCTCAGGGTCTCGGGAAGAAGCTTTTGAAACGTCTCGATAACAAAAAATCAAGTCTTCTGATTTTTCCGCATACGGATAGTCTCTGTGTTTCCCATGACAAAGTGATGGGAAATGATTCTGACACTCAACTCCTCGAGCTTCTTTTGGCGATGCTAAAATGGCGATTCGGATCGCGGCGCTTAATAGAGGAAAAGGAGAACCAATAACAAAAAACAGATGCATTCCACATAAAGTGAGATTATTTTATGTTAAATGCCCTAAAGAACGTGATGGATTCATCTTATTATATTCATAACAGAAGGGTGGTTGGTTTGTGATTTTAAAGTGGTAACTCTTCTCTAGAACACAACGTCAAAGGTAATGGCGGACAACAACAAAACTGGGTTGGTTGATACGGGTGCCCGAAAGCAGTTGATAGAACAGAACACTGGTTTGGCTGATGAGGCAAGGATGTTAAGACAACATATGATGGACATGTATCAAGTCTGGATCAATGGGAAGGCACCACCCCGCCACCACCTAGCTTCCTAGATTCTACCGTTATCCAAGCTCCGGTCATGGTGCCAGACGATCCTCCATACTCCCAGATACACCCGCTTGTCACAGCTTTCGCAACCGTCCTAGTAGCTCCAGCACTCAACCTCCAATTACCTCTCCCCAAAATTGTCCTCCTGTCATGTCCATTATCCCCAACAATGAATACCCATTCAAAGCTCATGATGCCCAATTTTACCCCTCAAAGGTTGCCCACAAGGTTCCTGACTCATATGAGCAGAGCCCTCGAGATGAACTTCCTGCTGAAAATGAAAATGTTATAGGAAAATCAGGGCAGGATGAGATATCCATGAAGCTGAAAGACGTAGAACAATCCTTAAAGAATGTGCAAGGGATGGGAGACCAGAGTAGCATGGCTTGCAAAGAACTGTCTGTGTCCCCTGACGTTCGCTTGCCTGCGGGATTCAAAGTGCCAAAATTTAACTTGTATGATGGGTGTGGAGATCTGGTAGCTCACCTGAGGGTCTATTGCAGTGAAATGAGAAGTGTGTGAGAGAGAGATGGCTTGTTGATGGCATATTTCAGTAAGAGCTTGATTGGGGCCGCTTTGGAATGGCATAATCATCAAGATGTCGGTAAGTGGCTTACATTGGGTGACATGGCTCAAGATTTTGTGCGACATTTTTATTTTCAGTACAATAAAGACATTGTTCCAAACTGTTCCTCCCTATCTCAGATGGAAAAGAAACCCAAGGAAAGTTTTAGGGACTTTTGGGCTCATATGGAGGGAGCAAGCTGCTCGAGTCAGTACCCCGATTGGTGAACGAGAAATGGTTGAGCTTTTCCTGCAAACCCAAGGGGCCACCTACTTCAGTCATTTGATCCCAGCATTGGGTAAGCCTTTCAACGATGTGTTAAAAATGGGGGAAATCGTAGAAGAGGGAATCAAGTCAGGCAAAATCATGAGTTGCTCGAAAGACATTCGCAACATCCCAGTAAGCTTGGGTAGAAGAAAGAGAAACAGAAAAGATGATCCAACGGGATTTCCTGATCAACACTTCCAGCCTCGACATCGTACCCGTGAATATCCTTTATGCACCAGATGACCCTCCCCAATGCTGTTTCTCCCCACAGAATTCCCGAAGTCGTACCTTACTTTCCCGGTACCCAGCTCCACAAAATGCCTATCTACCCCCACGAGTGTACCGAAAACCCCCTGGATCAGGCTTCCAGCCCAATCAGGCATTTAAGAACGAGAGGCTGCTGAAAAGAGAAAAGTCTCTCACCCCTATTGGAGAATCATATGCCAGTCTGTTCCAAAGGTTGAGGCAATTGGACATATTAAAGCCGATTCAGATAAAAATGTCAAACCCTCAGTCAAAGAAGTTTGATTTTTCTCAAAGGTGCGCATATTGCTCAGATGCCCCGGGCACGACATAGAAAAGTGTTATAATCTAAAAAAGGCAATTCAGAAGCTTATCGATGCAGGCGACATTGTCGTACAAAATACAGATGGAGCATACACCATCCAAAGTTCATTGATTATGCATAATGAGACGCACAGGGTGGGTATGACTTATTTTGAAAAGGGAATGTGAGAATTCTTCTGGGAGTTTTGGAGGCCCATATGCCGCTAAGCTTTTAGCGCTACCAGAGGTTGATCTTGGGATCAGGTTGGCAAGAGGAACCCAAAAGCAACTTGTTAAGAACGATGTGATGAAGACTTGTGAAGTTCCTAGTATTGTGATACAGAATTCAGTGGCTAAGATACCGTGCTTGGTAATTGGAAAGACATTCCATCGCTTGGTCAATCGGAGAGGAGCTTGGTGGCTTAGTTTGTTATCATTTTTGTTGTCCGGGTTATTTCAGGGTTGTAATCTGGATATTGTATTATGACTCAAATCCTTCTATCCTTTCATTATGTCTAGTTCCTTTAGTCGTAGTATCTCATTCAGTGTTATCTAGGTTTGTTTTAGGATTGTACGCCGGTTTATGTAGCTTGTTTTGTTGTTTAAACCCTTTCACCGTCTGTCTAATGCAATTATCTATTTTCTGCCTTTTCTAGTCATTTTTGTTTAGTTCTTTTCTCCTCTTTACAATTCTTTTCATGCTTGTTCTAGTGACATGACATGCACGCATAATTCTCAGCCTGGTTTTAAAAGTTACTTTGGCCATGAAGCAATGAAACAATATTGAAGATATAGGGACACTTGAGGGAAATAAGAACAGATTTGGACATTTTGAGAGTATTTGAATCCCGAACTGTGTGAAACTGGGGCAGATGAAACATAAAGAAACCATAAAAGCAAGTTGGCCAAATTAATAGAGGCCATTCGTGGTAAGCAGAGTGAGAGTGTTGTCCAATGGAGCTTTGTATTCAACAGATGTAGAAAGAGAATGTGTGGATATGGTTACCAAGTTTGGTACAATCAAAAGATGTTACAAATGGTTTTCCTTGGTTTGTTTAATTGTGAAGTTTGCACATGGCATGTTTTGGAGATTGGAATGACGAAGGCATTTTATTCTACTATCTAAACACTTTATCTTTTGTTACCCCTTTAAGCCTTATTTATCTTTTTCCATACCCCTCTTTCGGAATCAGTAGCAAAGATCAGAAATACAAGCGGAAAAGATAAGTAAAGGAAAAAGAGAAGAGAAACAGAATGAAAAGAGAGAGAAGAAAAAGAAGAAGAAAACGAAAAAAAGAAAAAAACAAAACAACAAAAAAAGAAGGAAAAAATGACAACTAAACAACAAAAAAGGAGCAGAAGAGAAAGAAAAGAAAGAGAAAAGAGAAAATTACAATGACAAAGCAATTTCTATGTCATCAACTATGTTCGACCTGATTCCTTTTAAGGATACGTAGGCAGCCTCACGGTTCGGTCTCATCAAAATAAAAATCCAAAAGCCCCAAGCGAGAAACTGGGGCAGAAGTTGTGGTTGTTGTAAGAAATCTGATTCCGAAAGTTGTAATTTTGAACCCATTTGAATTATTTTGAGCCTTTGATACCCTTTCTTTCTAACCCTATCCAAAATCCTACATTATAGTCCAATGAAAGACCTTCTAATCAATCTTCAAGAACTGCCAAGTCGATCAAGAAGAAGTGATTCATATCAGGGGAAACACTGCGGTCCAAGTAGGAAAAGTAATGAAAATGAGAGAGTTTTATTGATAAAATACCTCATGGTTACCGCAAGACGATGAAAGCTGAGAGAAATAAAAAAAATAAGAGAGTCTTATTGGTGAAAACCTTCGTGGGCACTGTAAGCTGATGCGAACTGAAAGAAATGAAAAATGAGAGAGGCTTGATAGTGAAAACCTTTCGGGCACTACAAGTCGAATAAGGATTGTGAATCAGATTGGATAATCAGAGCATTGAAGCCTAGTTTCACGGTTTAAAAGTACAACAAGAGTTGAATATCAGACTTGCTTGACAGAATAGGCCACGGGTGCATGTCATGGTCATTAGAGTTGGTATCCACATCTGATAGGTTTCTACTTTGTAGTTTTCTTATTAGGAATCATCTCTTTCCTTTGTCCTTTACTCCATTCCTTTTGTCTTGCTTACTTCCCCTTCCTAAGTCTGTTTGGTCAAAACAAGTGAGAAATGACTTCAAAGTTTGCCACCAGCTTTCCAATTGTACAAAACGGGATCTAGTTAGCACATCAAAGTGGCATAAGCCCTGAAAGAACAACAAGCACACTGATATAGTAGTAGTCAACATGTTTTGGGATTCCTGTGAAATACGAAGGCTTGGTATATATCAATTCATGAACAATGCAACAGGTGGAGGATGTCGGGTATGAACGGAAAAGAGGTATTTTCCGTGTTAAGGGTGACAGAGAAAGTAGTTCGTCAATGAACAAGCAGGGTCTTCAAGTGGAAATCAAAGTTATCAGGACAAATGAAGGAACAATAGACTTCGAGGCCAGGGCCAGTGATTTAAATCAGGAAAGAACAACATGCGCGCCGAGTTGGTAACAATCAATATGTTTTGAAGTTCATGCGAAACACAAAGATTGGGTAGATGCCAGTTCATGAGCAATGCAACAAATAGAGGATATGGGGTCTGAAGGGAGAAAAGGCATTTTCTTTGATAAAGATGATAGAGAAAGTGGTCAGTCAATAAACATGCAAGGTCTTTCGAGTTGAAACCAAAGATTCCACAGGAAGTGAAGGAGCAATCGCCCACAGAGTTCAAGACCACAAACCAACCACCATTTTAAAACTGACAAATTTTTCTGTGAGTAAAATAGGTACAAAGTAGTGCAAGGAAATTGGTTCAAAAAAATGAAAAAAAAGAAAAAAAAAAGAGAAGAGCCGACAAAGGGAAGTTTCTCCAATCTTTGCCTTTATTTGTCTGCATGTGCATAAAATCTTGCCATTGTTTTTGTGATGACCCGACCCGTCGTCTCATGAGAACCACTCCGTTTCCCCCATTTCCTGCTTCGTTATGCTTCAATATCAGTGTCTTGTGTGAATGAGTTGAATTGCGTTGATTTTGGAAGGAAACAAGACACTTAGTATCTTTAAAGAAGGCTTGAATTGGCGAAGTTAGTATTTTGGCGAATTCCGGTTGATAGGTGAGATTTTGATTCGAGTGTCGGAATGAAATTCTGAGAGTTGCTGTAGCTTCTTTAGGTGATTTGGGATGTGTGTGAAAAATTTCAGGTTATTCGGAGGTGATTAGGTTGGGCTTTTGATCAAATGCTTATTTCGAAAGTTTTAGAAGAACTTAGGCTTGAATCCGATGTAAATTTGGTGTTTTGATGTTAGTTTTGGTGTTTTAAGAGTGCAACTAAGTTTGAATGATCATATTTGACGTGTTAGTATGTTCGTATGCGGTCCCGAGGAGCTCGGGTGAGTTTCGGATAGGTTTGGGCTGCGTTGTGCTCGTTTTTCTTATGCTTCGACGTCGTTTTTTCAAGCATAAATGATATAATATTGAACAAATAAACTCTGATTACTATTTTGAATGAAGCATTAGATCCGTATCGTATTTATGGACCCGTAGAAAAAAAATCATCGAATTTGGACATCGTATGAGGATTTTATAGCCATTTTACCAAAGCTGCCCAGATTTTCAGGTTAATGACAAAATTGCCTCTGACGGCGTATTAAAAACCTGCACTATTTGCGAATCTGAAAACCTACATATATCCTTCATTATAAGGTCAAATTGAGTGATTCAAAAGCCTAAATTCATTAGAATTTCACAAGAAGTCTATTGGGAGCATTAAAACGCGTGAACAATATACCTACAATGAGCAGGTTGAGTTTTCTTCCAATTTTTGAACGGAAAGAAGCTTCTGAGGCGATTTTTAAGGGAGAAAATCAGTGGGTATCACAGCGGCAAGTGATTTGATTATTAAAACTTATTTATGGGTGATTATAAACAATAATCCCAGCCTTTAATTCATGAAAAATAGGATTTTGGGACCTGAGATTATGAGACCTTTAGGGGTCGATTTGAAGGGTCAAACGGACTCTGATTTTGGTGTTCTTTATATGTACGAAATCGGGAGAAGATGAATAACACTTTTCTGTAAGAATTTCTGAGTTTTGAGAAGTGGGCCTGGGGCTCGGGTTTTTCCAAATTTCGGGATTTTGTTGTTTTTTTTATTATTTTCGACTGGGTATTGTTCCTATGGCATAATGTGACGATTCGTTATGGTTTTGGTCAGATTCGACGCACGAGGAGGTCAATTTGAGAGGCAAAGTCATAGCGGGGTAGGATTTTGGCCGGCTTGGGGTTAGTAATAGATGTAAATGTTGTGTTGAGGGTTTTAAGCCCCGAATTCGCACATCGTAGTGCTATATTGAGGTGACTTGCATGCCGAATAACGGGCATGGGTAGAGCACCGTTGGGGATTATGAATTGGTCCATCCTGCTTAATGAAATAGTTACCTAATTGATTGAAGATTAGTTGATATCCTTATAAAAATGGATTAATTGTCGTAATTGGGCCTCATGTCAACTGATTGAATCCTTCAAGGATTGCTATTACTGGTGTCTTACCATATTTACATATAATCGAACTCAGTCCTAATATTTAATAATTTTTTGCAAACTCAGCCATTTTCTCAAAACTTGGAACTTAAATAGTATTTCTAATGAAGTTTGGGCTGAATATTTATATATTAATGTGCCCGAGGGGCTTATATGATTCTGGATTACCCATATGTGGATCGGGCTGCGCGCCGCACTAGTATTATATTGATATTGATATGAGGTTAGGGCCTAATGGATGCCACGATATGGCTTGATATTGTGCTTGGGTCGCAAGGGGCCCCTCCCGGAGTCTGCACACCCCCAGTAAGCGCCGTCGATGATAAATAAATGGAGCGGGATGCACGCTGCAGCGGGTACTAGAGAGTACCGCATTATTTGTTGCATGTCTTAATTGATTGTCATTCATTTACTTATCTGTTGCAGCATCATTGTTTTCATTATTTTATTGAGTTGATATTATCTAGATTGAACTGTTGTAATTATAGCTTACATTGTGCCTCTCCAGGATTTCTTACTCTCAATCCTTATTTATGTTTCTTACTCACTGGGTCGGAGTACTCACATTACTCCCTACACCTTGCGTGCAGATCTAGGTGCCCCATAGGCTGAGTGAGGACTTGTTTTAGCTGAGCAGCAGTATTGGGGAGCACTGAGGTAGTTGCATGGCATTTGCAGCCTTCATCTCTCCTTCCTATCTTTATTCTCTATTTTCGTATTGTTCCTAGACAGACTTTATTAGGTGGATATTCTGTATTAGAAGCTCATATTCGTGACACCACGTCATATTTGGGAGTTCTGTTATAGTATTTTGTTAACTTTCTGTTATTTCTAGATTTATGATTAAACAGCTTAGTAATTATTATCTGTGCCTTACATATATGAATATGTTCATGTTGGGAATGTTGGTCAAAAGGTCGAGCTTGCCTAGAAATGTGTTGGGCGCCATCACGATCGGGGTTGAGTCGTGACAAGTTGGTATCAAAGCCTAAGTTACTAGGTCTCACGAGTCATGAGCAGGTTTAGTAGAGTCTCGCGGATCGGTACAAAGACGTCTGTACTTATACTCGAAAGGCTGTAGAACCTTTAGGAACACTTCACATTCTTGAATTCTTTTTGTGCGTCCTTGATTCAGCTTGCAAAAAAACTCTTGAAATTCCTTCCACGTGTTCCTATGCGCGCATGAGCGCTCAGTATCAGATGTGCCTTGATGGCTTGTGATTCCCCCATTGAGGGGCGAGATGTAACCTCTGTAAGTTTATGTTGGGCCAGTCTGGCGGACTTGAGGCCAGATCTTTTCCTATGGCTTGAGCACCGAGGTGCTGATTGTGTGAGCAAGTGTTTCGAACTTATATGTTCGACATTGCCTCTATTAGTTGGAGTCACGACTGGTTAGCTGCGTGGTGAGTATGTTAGTGCTGCAAGGTGTATCTATGTGACTTGGAGGTTATGAGGAAGGCCTACTGGATGATAGAAGAACTATTAGGTGTTTGAATTCCATTGCAATTCGAGGTATAGCCCGAGTTATGGGCGCTTGAAGAATCTTTTCATGTTTCCAGTTGAGAGTGAAGTAAAAAAATTTTTATGTTGTGGTATGAGTTCAGACTCAGAAAGACTTAGCGACTGCGTACAATTTAGGATGGTGGAAGGCATACAAAAATGGTAGTTGGAGGCAAAGCAGGTGGGTCATCTCCTGCGGAGTGTTCTAAAGTTGTATGATCCTTATGTTATCTATTAGAAGATCTCATTTACAAATAAAGAAAATGTGTTGAAATCTAAATTGGATCGCCTAGAGAGTGGGCTTAACTGTTGTGTGAGTGAATGCGAGATTTGCAGAAGAGTTAAAAAAAATCTAGATGATTTGTGTGTCCACAAGCTTATGAAGGATTGAGTTTAATCTCACTATGGTATTAAGGCAGCAATGGAGGGTGTGCGTTATGAGTTGTTGGGAGTGTTTTGATCTATGGCTTCGAGCCAAGTTCGGGAGTTCGCTATTGATTAGCCAATTGTACTGTTATATGCTATGTTGGTTTCGGTTTGAGGCATGCTGACGAATCAGTTCTGGTTGCGGAAATTGAGCCGAGGATGGCACGAGTGAAGCAAAATTTTGACAAAGGTTATATGGTGCTTCGTAGATGTGTGAGAATCACATGACATCTTAAGCTGTTGTTGGTAAAGAATGCTCGGTGCATGGAGCAGGAAGATGGTTGTTTGTATTGGGATAAGGTCATATCCTTCGGTGTCAGAGTGCTAATGAGGCACGGGTGGTTATGTTCGTTTGATCAGGTGAATTGCAGTTTGAATAAGAAGTAAATGAATCTCGAGAATGATTTTAATGTGTTCAAGATTCTACATAGAACAATCAGGTGTCTTAAGGTTGTGTATGTGGTTAGACACCATGTTTTCATTGGAAAAGGTCAAGACTTGTGGTATTTTTATGTTTATTATGGGATTCTATGTATCAGTATCTGGAAAGTAAATGTAACAGATTTAGATTCGCAGGAAGTTCTTCAGAGAAAAGTAGTTCGGAATGTGGTGTTTTTGGGAATATTTGAGAGTGGATTCAGTGGCTTATGGATCTTAGACAGTGTGGTCTTGTGCTTGGGTCTCGTGTAGTGAGCCTGGGTTGAGGAACTGTGGTGCTACAGCAAGGGGGAATATCAAGTTGATGATGAATCAGAAGGGAAATTAGATAGATGGAATAGCTTGATAGTAGACCGAATCGGTATGGTAAGGATATGATTAATTCTTCGTATGTGTTCGAGGTAATGAGCCCTTATAAGTATTTTGCAGCAATGCTCTTGGGTTTTGATGGCTTTCTTAGCTTGGTCGAGTTAGAAGGATTCCGTCCTGGCAGTTTAATTTATGCAAACGGAATTGAGAGAGTTCTTGTTGATTTCTATCGTGGTTGAAGAGGTGAATTTTCTACGAATGTGAGAGACATGGAATGTGTAATGATTTTTCTTCTAGATGGGATCAATGGAAGTTCTTGACTATTTAAGTGCGTAGATGTCTGTGGCTCGGAAGGGAGATAAAGGTTTTCATGGTATCCTTGGATAGTATGGTATATGCGGTATGTTGTGGAGGATCGAGATTTGCATGTACGAGATTTCAGTTCAGTTCTGAAAAGAAGTTCATAAAAATCTTAGGCAACGGGTAGCCTCAGATAATCAAGGAAATGGTGCTTCTAATTAGAAGCGATTTAACGAGAGTATATGTCTCAGAAAAAGTGTAATGTGATTAAACTGATGATACTTCGGTAGTATTGCGGCATTTCTTGTTGGATCAAGTGGTGGAACAGGAAAATTTAAAGTATCTATCATAGAGTGATGGGGTATTTAAGGTATGGTATGCGTTCGAACGACAAAATTGGGATCAGGTATGATGATTCGTGTGATATATAGAGTTGGAGACTGGGAGTTCTCATGTACAGGCTATGTCGTGGTTGTGAATCGTGTATATTCGGCACCGTTTAGCGGCTATCGAGATTTGGAGGCTCAAGTGTATCTTTATTTGCTGGTATGTTAGATTTTGGATGTGATGTTGAAATTCAGACTGGTTGTCTTAGTGTTAGGTAATTCTGAACTATTGCGCTACGGGCTATGCCGAAAATGCCATGGGTTGAGTGGCGAGGTGCATTGGATTATGTTCTTGCAGAGTGGTATATATTTCAAAGACCCAGCAGACGACTGGGAAGGATTTCTTTTCTTAATTGGGCCTTCGTGGTGGATGTCAGTGCAGAGGTTTCTACCATTGGTTCCGTTCCGGGTTAAGGGACTTTACGGATGCGTTTCTTGTGGCCGGGGATGTCGTCGGGTGAGGTTGTAGATTTTGATATTGATTTGGTGCTGGGCACTGTGTCGTACGGCTCCGGCAGGAGTTATAGTAGTGGAAGGAGCATCTTCAGGCTTTCTTGGTAATGAGTTCATTGGTAGGACGATGTGGATACATGTTTAGCTTGAGTTGGCTTGGTTGGCCCCAAATTGTATTGTTGAGGGATAGGTTGATTCGACCGTTATTGAGCTTGTTAGTGATCTGAGGAGAGCTATGAGTTACTTTTCGGTGTTGTGATACGTTATGATTTGTTGGTTATGGGCACATGTGGTACGGTTCTATTGGAGATTCATAGTGAAAGTCGAGCGGGAAGAGTAATTGGGTGTTGTTCGGTAAATGGAGTATTGGTTATGACCTTCCGGGGTAGATTCGGGTGTTCTATTTCTATGATGTGAGACGGGGTCTCAGCCTTGTGTTGTGATGGTACTGATGAGCTTGAGGTACAGCTCTTTCGTTTGAGTTATTTTTCATGATTTGAGTATCTTCAGACAGTTTCTTATTGGTGCGCGTATTATGCAAGATGTGACTTAGGCATGTATTGAGGTGTCATATAACCAGAGTGGTGTGTTGAATTCGAGGTGATCATTGGGGTTACTAATGAATATGAACGGATTTGATTTCAGCTTGTTAGAAGGATAATATCGAGGTTCGGCTCGGAATCTACTGTGGTATTAGTCAAAATGGAAGTGGCTTCATGAATGGTTTATCTGAGAAATGGTTAAAGTTTATTGCGTGTTTCATTTATCGTTGGCAGTATATGAAAGTTTTGGAAATAGACCTTAGTTGATAAGAGGTTTTCTACCGATTTTTGGGTGTTGTGGGCAACTGCTGTGAATATAAGTTATCGTTTCGAGTGTTTGGGATATATAGTATATCATATGATTGCTCCTGAGGTTGAAGGTATGGGTTATTACAGCTGGTTTGGGCTTATTATGAGTATAGATGTGAGGTTCTGATCTTGTGTATGATTTCGGAAAGTGCAATGTGGTTCTATGGTTTATGGACTAGATGGATTGTGAAATTTGAGCTATGTTGCATTATCGGACCTATGCGAAATAGGGTGACGTGGGATCATCCCCAGGTATATGCTTGGTAAGGTCATTCAGCTATTGGTTGTCTTCTAGGACAACTCTGTGTACGCTCGAGGACGAGTGTTTGTTTAAGTTGGGGAGGATGTGATGACCCGACCCGTCGTCTCATGAGAACCGCTTCGTTTCCCCCATTTCCTACTTCATTATGCTTCATTATGAGTGTCTTGTGTGAACAAGTTGAATTGGGGTTGATTTTGGAACGAAATGAGACACTTAGTCTCTTTAAAGAAGGCTTGAATTGGCGAAGTTAGTATTTTGGCGAATTTCGGTTGATAGGTGAGATTTTGATTTGAGGGTCGGAATGAAATTCCGAGAGTTGATATAGCTTCATTAGGTGATTTGGCATGTGTGTGCAAAATTTCAGGTTATTCGGAGGTGACTTGGTTGGGTTTTTTATCAAATGCCTGTTTCGGAAGTTTTAGATGAACTTAGGCTTGAATACGAAGTAAATTTGGTGTTTTGATGTTAGTTTTGGTGTTTTGAGAGTGCAACTAAGTTTGAATGATCATATGTGACGTGTTAGTATGTTTTTATGCGGTCCCGAGGAGCTCGGGTGAGTTTCGGATAGGTTTGGCTGCGTTGTGCTCGTTTTTCTTATGCTTCGACGTCGTTTCTTCAAGCATAAATGATATCATATTGAAACAATGAACCCCGATTACCATTTTGAATGAAGCATTAGATCCGTATCATAATTACGGGCCCGTAGAAAAAAGAATCGTCGAATTTGGACATTGTATGAGGATTTTATGGCCATTTTACCAAGGTTGCCCCGATTTTCAGGTTAATGACAAAATTGCCCCTGATGGCGTATTAAAAACATGCACTATTTGCAAATCTTAAAACCTACATATCTCCTTCATTATAAGGTCAAATTGAGTGATTCAAAAGCCTAAATTCATTTGAATTTCACAAGGAATCCATTGGGAGCAGTAAAACGCGTGAACAGTATACCTATAATGAGCAGGTCGAGTTTTCTTCCAATTTTTGAATGGGAAGAAGCTTCTGAGGGGATTTTTAACGGAGACAATTAGTGGGTATCATATAGGTAAGTGATTTGATTATTAAAACTCGTTTATGGGTGATTATAGACCATAATCCCAGCCTTTAATTCATGAAAAATAGGATTTTGGGGCCTGAGATTATGAGACCTTTAGGGGACGATTTGAGGGGTCAAACGGACTCTAATTTTGGTGTTCTTCATATGTACGGAATCGGGAGAAGATGAATAAAACTTTTCTGTAAAAATTTCTGAGTTTTGAGAAGTGGGCCTGGAGCTCGGGTTTTGCCAAATTTTGGGATTTTGATATTTTTCAATTATTTTCGACTGGGTATTGTTCCTATAGCATAACGTGACGTATTCGTTGTGGTTTGGTCAGATTCGACGCACGAGGAGGTCAATTTGAGAGGCAAAGGCATAGCGAGCTAGGATTTTGGCCGGCTTGAGGTTAGCAATAGATGTAAATGCTGTGTTGAGGGTTTTAAATCCCGAATTTGCACATCGTAGTGCTATATTGAGGTGACATACGCACCGAATAACGGGTGTGGGGTAGAGAACCATTGGGAATTGTGACTTGGTTCGTCCTGCTTAATGAAATAATTACCTAATTGATTAAAGCTTAGTTGATATCCATATAAAAATCGATTAATTGTCGTAATTAGTCCTCGTGTCAATTGATTGAATCCTTCAGCGATTGCTATTACTGGTTTGTTACCATATTTACATATAATTGAACTCAGTCCTAATATTTAATACTGTTTTGCAAACTCAGCTATTTTTCTCAAAACTTGGAACTTAAATAATATTTCTAAAGAAGTTTGGACTGAATATTTATATAAATATTGTGCCCGAGGGGCTTATATGATTCTGGATTACCCATGTTGATCGAGCTGCACGCTGCAGCGAGATATGGATCGGGTTGCACACCGCAGCGAGATATGGATCGGGCTGCACGCCACAGCGAGATATGGATCAGGTTGAACGCTGCAGCGAGATATGGATCGGGCTGCACGCCGCAGTGATATGTGGATCGGGCTGCGCGCCGCAACAGTATTATATTGATATTGATATGAGGTTAGGGCCTAATGGATGCTATGAGATGGCTTGATATTGAGCTTGGGCCGTAAGGGGTCCCTCCCGGAGTCAGCACACCCCCAGTGAGCGCCGTCGACGATAAATAAATGGAGCGGGCTACACGCCGCAGCGGGTACTAGAGAGTACCACATTATTTGTTGCATTTCTTAATTGATTGTAATTCATTTACTTATCTGTTGCATCATCATTGTTTTAATTATTTTATTGAGTTGATATTATCTGGATTGAACTGCTGTAATTATAGCTTACATTGTGCCTATCCAGGATTTCTTACTCTCAACCCTTATTTATGTTTATTACTCACTGGGTCAGAGTACACACATTACTCCCTGCACCTTGCGTGCAGATCTAGGTGCCCCACAGGCTGAGTGAGGACTTGCTTTAGCTGAGCAGCAGTATTGGGGAGCACTGAGGTAGCTGCATGGCGTTCGCAGCCTTCATCTCTCCTTCCTATCTTTATTCTCTATTCCAAATTGTTCCTAGACAAACTGTATTAGGTGGATATTCTATATTAGAGGCTCATATTTGTGACACCGGGTCCTATTTAGGAGTTATGTTGCAGTATTTTGTTAACTTTCCGTTATTTCTAGATTTATGATTAAACAACTTAGTCATTATTATCTTTGCCTTACTATGAATCTGTTCATGTCGGTAATGTTGGTCAAAAGGTCGGGCTTGCCTAGCGATGTGTTAGGAGCCATCACAACTGGGGTTGGGTCGTGATAGTTTTTCACATTTTTCCTCCTAGGATAAAAGTCCTAGTCTGATGGATTTTCCTCCCGATCAAAATTTTAGTCTGATGAATCTTTCTCCTAAGATAGAAAACCTTGTCTGGTGAACTTTCTCCTAGGATCAAAATCTTAGTCTGATGAATTTTTCTCCTAAGATAGAAAACCTAGTCTGATGAATTATCTCCTAGGATGAAAATCTTTGTCTGATGAATCTTTCTCCTAAGATAGAAGACCTAGTTTGATGAACTTTCTCCTAGAATCAAAATCTTAGTCTGATGAATTTTTCTCCTAATATAGAAAACCTAGTCTGATGAATTTTCTCCTAGGATCAAAATCTTAGTCTGATGAATCTTTCTCCTAGGATAGAAAACCTAGTCTAATGAATTTTCTCCTAGGATCAAAATCTTAGTCTGATGAATCTTTCTCCTAAGATAGAAGACCTAGTCTGATGAACTTTCTCCTAGGATCAAAATCTTAGTCTGATGAATCTTTCTCCTAAGATGGAAAACCTAGTCTGATGAATTTTCTCCTAGGATCAAAATCTTAGTCTGATAAATTTTTCTCCTAAGATAGAAAAGCTAGTCTGATGAATTTTCTCCTAGGATCAAAATCTTAGTCTGATGAATCTTTCTCCTAAGATAAAAAAAAAAAAGAGACCTAGTCTGATGAATTTTCTCCTAGGATCAAAATCCTTGTCTGACGAATCTTTCTCCTAAGATAGAAAACCTTGTCTGATGAATTTTCTCCTAGGATAAAAATCTTAGTCTGATGAATCTTTCTCTTAAGATAACAAAAATAGACCTATTCTGATGAATTTCTCCTAGGATCAAAATCTTAGTCTGATGAATATTTCTCCTAAGATAGAAGACCTAGTCAGATGAAATTTCTCCTAGGATCAAATTCTTAGTGTGATGTATCTTTAAGATAACAAAAAACAAAAAGACCTAGTCTGATGAACTTTCTCCTAGGATAAAAATTTTAGTCTGATGAATCTTTCTCCTCAGATACCAAAAAAAAAAGTAGAAAAGAGACCTAGTCTGAGGAACATTCTCCTATGATCAAAATCTTAGTCTGATGATTCTTTCTCCTAAGATAGAGAACCTAGTCCGATGAATTTTCTACTAGGATAATAATTTTATTTTAAAAAATATATATATAAGGGAATTCAAAATTTGAAAAAAAGAAGAAGAAGAAGAAGAAGAAGAAGAAGGGAAATCCGGATTTGAAAAAAAGAGGGTCAATTTATAGTTTTCTTGAAATCAGGGGTCCCACATGGAGAATAGGGTCAGTCTTAACTTTAGTCAAGCTTAGTTTATAGTTTTCCTAGTCTATTCTTTAGTTTACTCTCATCATTGCATCAATACTATAAGTGGTTTACAATTTTGCTAACAACTCACAAATCTTCCTAATGCAAACTGGGGCAAAAAAATTTCTTTTATTTTGTCTTTTTTTGTTTTAGAATCAGGCGCCCACCTGGAGAACACGTGAAGACATTTTAAGTTTCAAAGGAAAGCAGTTTCGAAGGAAGACAACTCAAGTTTCAAGGGAAAGCAGTTTCGAAAGAAGACAACTCAAGTTTCAAAGGAAAGCAATTTCGAAGGAAGACAACTCAAGTTTCAAAGGAAAGCAGTTTCGAAGGAAGACCGTTCAAGTTTCAAGGAAAAATAATTCAAGGTTCAAGGTAAAACAATGTCAAGTAACAAGAGAAGATGGTTAAAGTTCAGCAATCAGGCGCCCACCTGGAAAAAAGGGAATTCAATTCAGAATGCAATTCAGGTCAGCAACAAAAGAAGCTTGCATCAAGAATGCGAGTCAGCAGTCCGAGATGATCAACAGAATTTAGTCACAATCCAGAATAAAAGTAAGGGAAAAAAAAGACAAGAAGTGAATCTAAATGCAGAAGTTAATGAAAGATGTGAGCTTCTCAATACAGGGCTGAGGTCACAAGCTCTGCATGTCCCGTCTTGGTTTGAAAAGCTGAAGAAAAATGAACTAGAACCTGCGGCTAACAAGCATCAAGATTCAGATCAGGGTCCGCATGAAGAACCAACCAAGATTCAAGATCAAGCTTCAGAAGACTCATAAATAGGAATCTTGTAATTCATAGCTGATAGGCTTAGTTAGTCTTTTTCATTTTTGATTTTGATGTAATAACGGGACAGCGGACCGGAGCCTCAAACGGAACCTTGGCGGAATGGCACCTCGACTTGCTCTCCACCTCGGCATACTCCATCACCTCACTCACCTCTGAACTACACGTGGCTTGATTCCTTTATAGCCAAGGATATGTAGGCAGCTCAGATACCAGGGCTCGGTCACATTTCTCTTTGCTCTTAGCTTTTGGTCTCTTTAAATAAGGGCCAGGTCCAAAAACCTATCTAGTCGTTCTTTGTCTGAAAATACTTGGTATTTCTAGTCAAATAAGGTGTGACGACCCGACCCACCGTCTCATGAGTTACCGCTCTGTTTCCCCCATTTTTTTATGCTTCTTCATCTTTCATTATCAGTATTTGGTATGTTAGAGTTGATTTGGTTTGGTTTTGACAAGAAATGAGACACTTAGTCTATTTTAAGAAGGCTTAAGTTGGAAAAGTCAATCGGACGTTGACTTATGAGTTAGAGGGCTCGAATGTGGTTTTCGGTGATTCGGTAGCTTCGGGAGATGATTTGTGACTTAGGAGTGCGATCGAAATTGAGTTTGGAGGTCCGGTGTAGAATTATGCTTGAATTGGCGAAGTTAGAATTTTGGTGAATTCTGGTTGATAGGTGAGATTTTGATCCAAGGGTCGGAATGGAATTCTGAGAGTTGCAGTAGCTCCGTTAGGTGATTTTGGATATGTGTGCAAAATTTCAGGTCATTTGGAGGTGTTTTGGTCGGGTTTTTGATCGAATGTGTGTTTCAGAAGTTTTTAAGAAACTTAGGCTTGAATCCGATGTGATTTGATGGTTTTAGCGCCGTTTGATGTGTTTTGAGGATTGGAACAAGTTGGAGTAAGGTATTGGGTCACATTTGTGTTTTTGGTTGAGGTCCCAGGGGCCTCGGGGTTAATTCGAGTGGTTAAATGAGAGTTTTGAAGTTTGCTTCAGGTTTGTATTGCTGTCATTTGGTATTTTCGCTTCTGCGGAAATGGACCGCAGAAGCGGGTAAGGGGTCGCAGGTGCGATGTTTGGGGGTTTTGGCATTTTCCGCAGAAGCGGACAAGGGTCCGCATAAGCAGTCACCGCAGAAGCGGTCGTGGGCGACTTAAGGGGAAAACCGCAGATGCGGTGGGAAGTCCACAGAAGCAACAACCACAGAAGCGGCAAGTGTGTTGCAGAAGCGAAAATAGTTGTTGGCAAAAGGGTTTAAAGGTTTTATTTCATCCGCGAGCTCCACCATTTTTCCACCATTGTTGAGCGAGCTTGAGAGATATTGACGGGATTTTTAGAGAATTTTGACTGGGAATCGATCGGAGGTAAGTTCTATGGTCTAGAAACATCATTTTATTGAAGAATGTACCTTTAATTCAAGGAAATCAAGCCTAAAATTGATGAACTAGGGCTTGAGTTTTTGATATTTCAAATTAGGATTTGATAGGTCATTTGATCTTAGATTTTGGAGTTCTTGGTATGTATGGATTCGTGGCGAGACGAGGAATCCGGTAATGTGAGTTTTGTAATTTTTCGAGAAGTGGGTCCGGGGCTCGGGTTTTGCTAGTTTCGAGATTTTTGCTGTATTTTGATTATTTTCGATTGGGTATTGTTCCCTTGGCATATTGTAATGTATTCGCTCTGATTTTGGTTAGATTCGACACGCGTGGAGGCCGATTCGAGAGGCAAGGGCATCGCGAGCTAGAGATCCCACCGGTTCGCGGTGAGTAATGATTGTAAATGATATCCTGAGGGTTTGAAACCCCGAATTTGCACACCATAGTGCTATATTGAGGTGACTTGCATGCCGGATTGTGGGCGTGGGGCAGAGCACCGCTAGGGATTGAAACTTGGTCAGTCCCGATTGATGAATTACTGTGTATTTGACTGGAAATTACTTGTCATCATTGTTGTTTGGGTTGATTGCCATATTTGCGCTTCGTGCCAACTATTTGAACCCTTCGAGGTTTATTTTCACTGTTTTCCTCACTATTTTGACGTATTACTTGAACTCAGTCATACTGTTTCTCCACTACTTTACAACTCAACCACTTTTACTCAAATTGAGTCTTAAATAATAATTTAAATGATAATTTGGGTTGAGGACTACCATTTTACTAATGCCCGAGTGACTTGTGATGATATCCTGACTGAGTGTGGCCGAGGGACAGATGTGAGGATACACTAAGGGATATGAGGCATAGGGCCTGGATGTGAGGATTATATATGGATCGGACTGCACGCCGCAATAATATATTATATGGATCGGACTGCACGCTGCAGTAGTATACTATATGGATCGGACAGCACGCCGCAGTAATATATATATAGGATCGGACTGCACGCTGCAGTGATATAGCGTTTGGGCTGTAGGAGCCCCTCCAGAGTCTGCACCCCCACAGTGAGCGCGGGTACCCATATGGATCGGGATGCACGCCGCAGCGAGCTATGAATCGGGCTGCACGCCGTAGCGATATGTGGATCGGGCTGCACGCCGCAGCGATTATTATGTGATACTATTTCTGAGAGTGACCTGAGAGAGAGAGAGGGCCTGAGGGGCCGAGAATGTTGTTGAGAGTGAGTCCGTGGGGCTGGTTCAGTACGAGATATTGCCCGAGGGGCGAGCTTTTATGTGCTCATTTTGCATACTTCTTGCCTTATTCCTGTTATACTATGGTATTTGTGCCCGAGGGGAGGACTTTTTGTGCTAATCAGCACTAACTATTTTGAAACCGTTTCGTAATCATTGAAAAGACCATTTTCGAAAGAGATTTGAACTGAGCCAAAACATTCCTAAAGATTTCACTGATTTCACTATTCTCTCAGAAATTGTACCCAGTTTCTGTATAGCATGTTGGTTGCTTTACGTGATTTCTTGCTGCTCAGTTGTTATTTACTTTTATTACTCACTGAGTTGGAGTACTCACTTTACTCCCTACACCTCGCGTGCAGATGCAGGTATTATTCACCCGGTAGCGAGTTTTGAGCTGGTTGAAGGTATTGTTATTGTAGCTGAGCAGAGTGACCGCCAGCGTTCGCGACATCGGATTACTTCCTTTGGTTCTAAATTTTTATTCTGTTTATTGTTGCCCCTGTAGCTGTATTTAGAATTCTCTAGATGCTCGTGACTTGTGACACCCCGGTCGGGTTGTATCGAGTTGTAATTACATTAATTAATATCATTAATTCATATTCAAACTGTTATATAACTGATTAACTACTTTAAAGTGGTGTTCTGAAATGGTCTGGCTGGCCTTGTCTTCACGAGAGGTATCATCACGACCAGAGCGGGGTTTGGGTCGTGACATAGGGGCAGCTGTATACATGTAATTTTTGACCCTCCCCGAGATTTTTTATATTTTAGCGTAAATATTTAGTTTAGGTTTAGTGTCGCTCTCTTTACCTTATTTTATCTAAAACAAAATTACAAAAAATATTTTCCTTTATTCTAGCTAGTTGATATTTTGACTAATTAGTTTTATTATTGAAAAAAAATATAAAAATAGTTTTGGCATTTTATTTTCCAAAAAAAAAAAGATAAGAAGAAAAAGTTCAAAAATATTTTATATTTTAGTATATTGAGTAGTATTTAAATGTCATTAATATAGTAATTATTTGTCTTCTCTAAACATTTTTATTATCTTAAATATACTAATATCTTTTTAAAATTATTTTTAATTCATCTTTAGGATAAAGAAAAGAAATAAAGAAAAAAAAAAAGAAACCCAAAAGACATGGTCCAACCCAATTACCCTTAGCCCATTCTTCCAAATCCATTAGCCCACTTAAGTGCAAGATTTAATCCTAGCCATCTATTTCCTTCAAATCCAATGGCCACCATCTTTCCCACCTCCATATAAAATACCCAATTATAGAAACCCTACCCGAAGTTTTTCAATTCCTAGACCTAGACTTCACAAAAGAGAGCAACCATCACTCTAAGCTAGCACTCATTTTCTGATTGGTCACCATAGCTTCGTTTCTTCATCATCTATAAAGGTCCATGGTCCATTTTTTGTCAACCCTACCTAAAAATTCTCAAATCAGTCACTAAAAGAAAGATTTTACCCTTCTTTTCCTTTTTGAAATTACCGCCCCTCCACTCTTTAATGGTCATAAATTTACACCAATCAATTAATCTCATTGAGATCTTTGGATTAATGTAAGATTTGATTTTCCTTGCTCCAATTTTGGAGTAAAATCTGTATAATTGTTGATTTTATTGCTATCAAGCCTAAGCAATCTGAATTGCCAAAGGGGAATGCCACTGAGTTTACTATTTTTCCTGGTACTTCCTTTTGCAATTTATCCTTCTTTTCTGTAAATTTTAGGATCTTTCTTGTTGATAAAATTTCTGTGATTTCCGTGGTATATTGTCTTCTTATTTGGCATGTTAAACAAGCATAATATGTTATCTAAATAGTTGGTGTTCAAAAGACTTTTGATTGATTTTTTTTTTAATTTTGTTAATATTTTGTAAACTCATTAATTTATTTTTAATATTTCAACTTAATAATGTTTTTAAATTTATTTTGTTCCTTGGATTTCAATCATTGAGTTGGTTGTTTTGGGGCAGAAAGATGCTAAGTAGGACTTTTGAAAATTTGCTTTCAATACTTTATTTATAGTGTCATTGATGTATTACTTCTTGGCCATAAAGATAAGTAGCAACTTCTTGTTTGAGATGTTCATTGTGAAAGTTCTTATTCGGTAGTTGTACCGTCATTTACTTTTGACGTGGCTATTTACACAAACACCTGGCAGTTTAGCTAATTAATGGTGCATAATTAAAAACATCACTATTATCGGTGTGGTTCCCATGGCGTGGTTGTGATACTTGATCTCAAAATTTAGGAAGAATAATGGACATCGTAGTTTGCTTTAGTTAAGTACAACCCTTTAAAGTTAGAATCGAGGTGTGCCATTAGTTGAATTTTCCATGGAACTCGCAAATTTGACAACGCGTAGTTAGCTTTAGGCCCGATTTAGATTAGTATTGCGATTATGTATACATTCGCGTAACATAATTGCAAATTAAATTCTTAAAAGACCCAGAGTATATGTTCGCGCAACTTTGGCCAAACTCTTCTTAATAATAACAAAGCGCTATTAATTGTGGACACGTTCACGTGACATGATTCTTGGCGCGCCAAACAAGCGGGTATACATACCCGTAACCCGATCCAAGATAATTTTTCTTAATTAAAAGCGATAAAAGAAGCAAACACACATAGGTTTTAAAATCAGTAATTAAATAATTTCATAAGCCAAGTATTATCAAAGCGACCGTGCTAGAACCACGGAGCTCGGGAATGACTAACACCTTCTCCCGGGTTAACATAATTCCTTACCCAGATTTCTGATTCACAGACTGTATACAGAGTCATTCTTTTCCTCGATTCGGGATTCACACCGGTGACTTGGGACATTATAAATCTCCTAAGTGGCGACTCTGATTTTCAATTAAATAATTCCGTTTCGATTGTCACTTTAAGTTAGAAATAACTCTCCTTTTTTATACCCTCTCTCGGGGGTGTAAGTAAGAAAAAGGAGGTGTGACAGTATTTATATCTAATATATATATATATATATATATATAAATATATATATATATATATATATATATATATATATATATTTATAAATTATATTATATAATTGTGACTTAAATCTTCTAATTCAAATTTAAACACAAAAAAAAATTTTGCAAAGAAATATTCAAGTGAATACCTTAAAATTTTTATTAGTACGACATTAACAAAAAATGGCAATATCTTTCTTAGTCTTCCTCCTCACAATGGATGAGCACAACAATGTGCTAATACCAGCATTAAAAGGAAAAAAATTAATAAAGATGTGCCAAAATATAAGTTACATATTAGTCTACATATTATCTCTAACAAATTTCATAAATCTTTCAAGGTTTGAAGTAATTTCCGTTGGTGGTGGCGGAAAAGAAGCTTGTTCCTCACCGCTTCCGGGCGAAGCAGCATCCTCCACAAGTTCCGCTAGCATTTCTTCATAAGCTTCGTCTATCTCCGGTTGTGATTTAGCAATTCCAAAATTTCTTCTTTCTGAACAGATCCAATCTCTGAATAGTACTGCTTTTTCCAAGCTCTCCCTCATAGACGCTCTATGATCACGGATTTGAAGTCTCGTTTGACTGAAAGCGCTCTCCAATGCCACTGTTGAAGCTTGAATAGTTAAAATATCTCGATCCATCCTTGAAAGAACAGGATAATATTTTTCTTTGTCCTTCCACCATTCCAAAACATTAAAGGAGCCGCCGGGATACTCTGGTTCAAGTCCCTGCGACAAATAAACTTAAAGCTCATTTAGTTGTGAAGTATTACCAATATTATCACCTTGAGAACCCCTGAACTCCGTCCAAGAACTAAGTATTTTTAGGCCCACAGTTATTTTAGATGATTGCGAACTAGACGAAGTAGGAGTTGGAACATTTGGTCTAGCATGATCAAAGTCAAGTTGATAAGCATTATAAATTGTTTTAGCATTTATTTTAATTGAGGCTTTTGCATTAGCAAGTGTAGAAAATTCATCATCTGAAAATTGAGTAAACATATTTGCAAGTGTTGCAATATAAACTAAACAGTTAGTAGGATAATATTGTCCAGATAATTCATTTGTAGCAACATAAAATTATTCTAAAAAGTCTATAAACATTTTAACATTAGTCCAATCCTGATTTGTAAGGTGCTCATCATCATCATCATCACCACCAACACGAGCATTAAGCGTTGCGTTTATTGGGTTTCTATATTCATATGCAACAACTAAACTTTCATACATGTAATTCCATCTAGTCGACAAGGTTTCGGAAACTTTCTTTCTCTAAGGCCAAATTCATCATATTTTTTTAAAATATTCTCTAACTCTACTTCTACGGTTTGAATAAAAAAGCCAATTAAGAATCATTTTAATCTTTTTAATTTCAATATTTAATATTTTCATACCATCACCGACGATTATATGGTAAATATGACAAATACATCCAACATAAAAAATATTACTAAATACAGGATTTAGTGTAGTTGCAAGGAACCCTATAGTATTAGTGTTACTAGAAGCATTATCCATTGAAACTGATATTATTTTATCTATAATACAAAATATCTACAAATATCTGCAAATGTGCTAGCAATAAACTTACATGTGTAACGTGAATTAATTATTCTATAAGCAATAATGCGCTTTTGCATTTTTCATTCCCCATCAACGCAATGAGTGGTAACAGTAAGATAATCGCAATCATTACCTCTTCTACCAATATCAGTAGTAATAGCAACGCGACAATTTATATGAGTAAATAAATAGCACAAATATTATTCATATTCATGTTTAAATTTATAAATATCGCTCTTTACGGTTGCGCGAGGCCATACTTTATAAGTAGGATTAAAAACTCTTCTAATATAATGCACAAAGTGAGGGTTATAAGAAAAACTATAGGGTAAGAACATAACAATAACCATTTCTTCCAACTCTTCACGGTCTTTATTTGGATCGTAATATAAAATGCCACCGGTAACAATGTTAATTCCCGGTTGAATTAGATTTGACCCGGTACTAAGGATAACCTCAGTACCTACACTTGCCCCCTCTTATGCAACTTTCATTTTGTAACGACCCGGCTGGTCGTTTATGGAATTTACGCCCCGATTCCCCTAACTGCTTCCCCTAAGTTCATATCTGCTATTTTGATTTGCCGAGATGTTCGGTGTTAAGATTCGGAGTGTTTTGGGACACTTAGTCCCTAAATGAGAGCTTAAGAGTTGAAAAATAGTCCGTATTCGAAACAGTGTAAGACGACCTCGAAATCAAAATCCGGTGGTTCCGTTAGTTCCATTAGATCCGTCAGGTGATTTCAGGGTTGGGAGCGTGCTCGGAATGTATTTTGGAGGTTCGTAGCTCATTTAGGCTTGAAATGCCGAAGTTGGAATTTTTGAAGTTTCCGGTCCGATAGTGAGTTTTCTATCCGAGGGTAGGATGTGAATTCCGGAAGTTGCTGTAGCTCCGTCATGTCATTTGGGATGTGTGTGCAAAATTTCAAGTCATTCGGACGAGTTTTGGTTAGGTTTTTTATCGAAAGCGTATTTTGATAGAATTTGAAGTCCTTAGGCTTGAATCCTTGATTTAATCGGGTTTTCGGTGTTGTTTGAGGTGTTTTAAGGATTGGTGCAAGTTCGAATAAGGTATTAGGTGGTGTTGGTGCTTTTGGTTGAGGTCTCGGGGGCCTCGAGATGATTTCGGATGGTTAACGAGGTAAATTTCCAAGTTTGTTGCAGCTGATATCTTTTTCTTTTGGTCTTTCTGCTTCTGCGGCTTGGGAATCGCAGAAGCGGAGCCGCAGAAGCGGAGCCAAAGAAGCGGATTCTCCATCGCAGAAGCGAGTTTGGGCTGTCTTCCAGGAAATCGCAGAAGCGGTAGTGCTTTCGCAGAAGCGAATTCGCTTCTACGAGATGGGAACCGCAAAAGCGGAATCTGAGATCTTTAAATGAAACCGCAAAATCGGCTAGTGGTTCGCTTAAGCAAGACCGCAGAAGCGGTCCCTTATCTGCAACAACAGAAATAACTTTGTAGAAGTATCAATGTCAATGGTTTAATTTCATAAGTTTGAAAATTGAATGAGAGCACAGGAGAAGGCGATTTTTAGGGGGTTTTGAAGAGAAAATCATTGGGTAACGTTTCTATGATCCCTTTTCATTATATTTCATCATTATATAGCTAAATACGTATTTTGAATTCGAATTTAGGATCAAAGACTTGGTAATTTGGGGTAAAAGTTCACAGACCAAACTTTGGGGTTTTGAGGGGGCATTTGACCTCAGGTTTGGGAGATTTTTATATGGTTAGACTAGTGAGAGTACGATGGTTCTAAAAATGTGAAAATTATTCGATTCTGAGATGATGGCTGGAGGGGAATTTTGGTCATTTTACCTATTTTTGCGCCCTAGTTTTAAATTAAATATTGTAATTAGTTGTTTGCAATATTATTTACGATGTGTAATTGAATTGAATAGATTTGGGCCATTTGGAGTCGGATACTCGTGGCAAAGGTGCTGTCTCTAGTGATATTGAGTCGGTTCGAGGTAAGAGGCTTGTCTAACCTTGTGTGGGGGACCTCTCCCCTTAGGATATGTCCTGAATATTTGAATGCCTCGTACGTGAGGTGAAGAGCGCGTACTTGAGCTAATTGTTGTAAATACGTTTCTACTTGGAGTATTTACATTGATATTTTCTATTTTCTTGTTGATTTAAATTGTAGTTTTAACATGTGCTAGCTTAGAGAAGCATGCTTAGCTGGCCTACTTGCTTAATTTTCTAACTGTACTATTTGCACTTTGTGAAGCATGTAAGATTAGAAATCAGAATTTCTTGTAATGGTGTAGCATTTATTCTAAGATTATGAGTTGTTGTTGTGGTGTGTTTTAAATTGGGAATACAGGACGTCTTCCCGGAAGATCCCCCTGTACTTGACGTATTCTGAATTGAAGGTGCGGGATACCAAGAGATCCCTAACACGTGGTTCTATATAAATATTGGGATACCAAGAGATCCCCAGCTCACTTATTGGGGATACCAAGAGATCCTCGGGACACCAAGAGATCCCTGGCGCATATGATGAGGATACCGAGAGATCCTCGGGATACTAAGAGATCCCCCGACTGTTATTCCTGGTTGAAAGTAGTATTTTTCTTGTATTGTTACCGTTACTATCTATTGTTGTTTTTCTATATTTATCCGGTTTAGATTCTTGCTGTAGACTTTATTCAGACTGTTTCCGTAACCTTATTATTTATTATGTTTACCTCAGTAGGGCCCTGACCTTCCTCGTCACTACCTAACCGAGGTTAGGCTTGGAACTTACTGAGTACCACTGTGGTGTACTCATGCCCTTCCTGCGCATGTTTTTCATGTGCAGATCATCCAAGTACCTCCACTCAGGCGCACTATCCTTGAGGCGAGGAGACATACGGATACTTCGAGGTATATCTGCAGCGTCCACAGACCGAAGAGTCTTTTCCATATTCTAGTTGTAGAGTTGTTATCTTATCATACTTTTGATGTAGTTAATCTGGAGATTAGAGTAATTATTGGAATTCTATTAGCATGTGTTTCCCGTGAGTTTCCGGGTTTTGGGATTTGTTTGTAGACTTCCGCATATCCTTAGAGTTGTACGGACTGGGCGGCCTTATATTCAGTTTTTATTTTTCATATGTTCAGTTATAATTTATTTTTCCGCAAATATTATATTTTTCTGCAATACTTGGCTTACATGGTCGTGGGGACTAGGTGCCATCACGATATGTTCACGATCGGTGAATTAGGGTCGTGACAAGTTGGTATCAGAGCTCTAGGTTCATTGGAGTCACAAAACACAAGCCGGTTTATTAGAGTCTCGCTGATCGGTACAGAGACGTCTGTATTTATCTATGAGAGGCTATGCAAATGTTTAGGAAAAATCTTCATTTCTTTTGAATTCCTTGTCGTGCGGTATTTTGACATCTATTCTAAACTTATGTCATCTATTCTCTCACAGATGGTAAGGACACGTGCTACACGAGAGGACCAGGCACCCGCGCCCCCTGCTGCCGCCGTCAGAGGCCGAGGCCGGGGTAGAGGTCGAGGACGCACACGAGGTGCAGCCACAATACCCGCACGAGCTACCGTTGAGGTATCACCAGCAGATCCAGTTGGAGTCCAAGCACCTGGTACACCTACCACAGCTACTACTACTCCAGCGATCCAGGAGACCCTTGCTCAGTTCATGAGCATGTACACTACCTTGGCTCAGGCGGGGTTGCTTCACCTCACTACAGCCACATCCCAGGCCGGGGGAGGGGCCCAGACTCCCGCAGCCCGCACTTCTGAGCAGAGGGTGTAGATGGAGCAGACCTCAGAGGTTATTCCTGTACTGCCTGCAGCACCAGCACAGCCCGGGGATGGGTCAGCTGTCTCCGAGGATGAGCAGCGTAGGCTAGAGAGGTTCAAGAAATATGATCCCCCAGTGTTCAGTGGCCTAGCATCAGATGACGCCTTGGGATTCTTGGAGGAGTTTCATCGCATTCTTCGCACTATGGGCATATTGGAGTCTAGTGGGGTTTCTTTCACCGTCTTTCAGCTTCGGGGAGCCGCCTATGATTGGTGGCGTACTTATGAGATAGACAGTCCAGCCGAGGCTGCTTCGCTGACTTGGACCCAATTCTCAGACATGTTCATGAGAGAGTTTGTTCCCCAGAGCCTCAGGGATTCATGGCGCGTGAAGTTTGAGCATTTGCACCAGGGTGCTATGACAGTCTCAGAGTATGCCATCCGTTATACTAGGTTGGCTAGACATGCACCAGCATTGGTCGCCACAATTCGGGAGAGAGTTCGGAGGTTTATCGAGGGTCTTATTCCACCCATAGGGTCCAGCATGGCTCGAGAGTTAGAGATGGATATTCCTTACCAGCAGGTAGTGAGCATTGCTAGGAGGATTGAGGGTATGCTCGCCAGAGAGCGAGGGGAGAGGGAGGCCAAAAGGTCTCGAGAGTCGGGTCACTACTCTGGTGACCGTACCTCATCATCCGGTCGTTATGGTAGGGGTTATTCTGGTCGCCCCGTTCATTCAGTCTTGCCAGCAGTCGGTAGTGCTCTAGCTCCGCTAGCACCTCAGGAGCCTTATTATGCGCCTCCAGTTTCTAGCGCGCCTCCTGCACAGGGTACTTCCAGAGGTCAGTCCAGTAGACCTAGCTCCAGTCAGTCACAACCACCGCGTCCGCCCAGAGCTTGCTATAAGTGTGGTGATACTCGTCATGTGGTGAGGGATTGCCCTAGACTTGGGAAGAGTGCACCTCCACAGACTGCTCAGCCACAACATGCTCCTCAGAGTTCCCAAGCCATGGTTCCAGCTCCCACTGCTACCCCACCTACCCAGCCAGCCAGGGGCGGAGGCTGGGAAGATAGAGGTCGCCCTCGTGAGAGGGGTCGGGCCAGATATTATTGCATTCCTGCTCGTACGGAGGCGGTTACCTCCGATTCTATCATCACATGTATTGTTCTGGTTTGTCACCGAGAGGCATCGGTTCTTTTCGATCCAGGCTCTACTTATTCATATGTGTCCTCTTATTTTGCTTCGCATTTGGGTGTGCCTCGGGATTCTTTGAGTGCCCCAGTTTATGTTTCTACTCCTGTGGGAGATTCTTTTATTGTGGACCGCGTGTACCGGTCGTGTTTGGTTACTATTGGTGGTTTTGAGACCAGGGCAGATCTATTATTACTCGGTATGGTTGACTTTGACATTATTATAGGCATGGACTGGTTGTCGCCCTATCATGCTATTCTTGATTGACACGCTAAGACCGTGACGCTGGCTATGCCAGGTGTTCCACGTATTGAGTGGAGTGGTACTTTAGATCATACTCCCAGTAGGGTTATTTCTTTCCTTAAAGCTATGGTTGAGAAGGGGTGTGCCGCGTACTTAGATTATGTGAGAGATGTCAGTGTTGACACCCCTTCTGTTGATTCAGTCCCAGTGGTACGGGATTTCCCCGATATGTTTCCAGCTGATCTTCCGGTCATGTCGCCTGATATAGATATCGATTTTGGCATTGATCTGTTGCTGGGCACTCAGCCCATTTCTATTCCCCCGTATCGCATGGCTCTTCCTGAGTTGAAGGAGGTGAAGGATCAATTGTAGGAATTGTTGGGTAATGGTTTTATTCGGCCCAGTGTTTCGCCATGGGGTGCTCCTGTCTTGTTTGTAAAGAAGAAGGATGGTTCTATGCGTATATGCATTAATTATCGCCAGTTGAATAAAGTTACAGTGAAGAACCGTTATCCTTTGCCACGTATTGATGACATGTTTGACCAGCTTCAGGAAGCACAGGTGTTTTCCAAGATTGATTTGCGCTCAGGTTACCATCAGTTGAAGATTCGGGAGCCAGACATCCCGAAGACTGCCTTCAGGACTCGGTATGGTCATTACGAGTTCCTTGTTATGTCATTTGGGCTAACTAATGCCCCGGCAGCTTATATGCATTTGATGCACAGTGTATTCAGGCCATATCTTGACTCATTCGTGATTGTTTTTATTGATGATATTCTGGTATATTCCTGGAGTCGGGAAGATCATGAGCAGCACTTGAGGATAGTGCTTCAGACTTTGAGAGAGAAGAGATTATATGCGAAGTTCTCAAAATGTGAGTTCTGACTGAGTTCTGTGTCATTCCTAGGCCACGTGGTATCGAGTGAGGGCATTCGAGTGGATCTGAGGAAGGTGGAGGTCGTGCAGAGTTGGCCCAGGCCCTCCTCAGCCACAAAGATTCGCAGTTTCCTCGGCTTGGCAGTTTATTACCGTCGCTTTGTCGAGGGGTTTTCATCGATTGTGGCCCCTATGACTAGATTGACTCAGAAGGGTGCCCCATTTCAGTGGACAGAGGAGTGTGAGGCGAGCTTCCAAAAACTCAAGACAACTTTGACTTTAGCATTAATCTTGATGCTGCCTACCGGTTCGGGGTCCTATATAGTTTATTGTGATGCCTCACGGGTTGGACTTGGAGCGGTGTTGATGCAGGACAGTAGGGTGATTGCCTACGCGTCCAGACAGTTGAAGGTGCATGAAAAGAACTACCCTATCCACGATCTTGAGTTAGCTGCTATTGTTCACGCCTTGAAAATCTGGCGTCATTATCTGTACGGGGTGCCTTGTGAGATTTATACTGACCATCAGAGGTTGCAGCACTTGCTTAAGCAGAAGGACCTGAACATGCGTTAGATGAGATGGTTAGAGTTGTTAAAGGATTATGATATTACTATTCTTTATCACCCGGGCAAGGCCAATGTGGTTGTCAATGCCTTGAGTCACTGGGCGGAGAGTTTGGGTAGTTTGGCCTATCTACCAGCCTCAGAGAGACCTATGGCGATGGATGTTCAGGCTTTAGCCAGACAGTTCGTGAGATTGGAACTTTCAGAGCCCAGTCGGGTTCTAGCCTATATGGTTTCTCGGTCTTCCCTATTTGATCGCGTCAGGGAGCGGCAGTATGTTGACCCTCATTTGCTTGTCCTTCAGGACAGAGTTCGGCGTGGTGATGCCAGAGTTGTTACCATCGGGGATGATGGGGTATTGAGGATGTAGGGCCAGATTTGTGTGCCCAATATCGATGGTCTTCAAGAGTTGATTCTAGCAGAGGCCCATAGCTCGCGGTATTCCATCCATCTGGGTACTGCGAAGATGTATCAGGACTTGAGGCAGCACTACTGGTGGAGGTGGATGAAGAAGGATATAGTTGACTACGTGTCTAGATGCCTCAACTGCCAACAGGTGAAGTATGAGCACCAGCGCCCGGGTGGGTTGCTACAGCAGATTAAGATCCCAGAGTGGAAGTGGTAGCGTATCACCATGGACTTTGTATCTGGACTCCCACGGACCGTGAAGAAGTTTGATTCTATTTGGGTCATTGTGGATCGGCTGACCATGTCCGCTCATTTCATACATGTGTGTACCACTTATTCATCGGAGCGGTTGGCGGAGATTTATATCAGGGAGATCGTCCGATTGCATGGTATTCCAGTTTCTATCATCTCAGACAGAGGTACTCAGTTTACATCGCGGTTCTGGAGAGCTGTGCAGCAGGAGTTAGGAACGCAGGTGGAGTTAAGCACGGCATTTCACCCCCAGACGGACGGGCAATCCGAGCGCACCATTCAGATCCTGGAGGATATGCTCCATGCGTGCGTGATTGAGTTTGGAGGGTCATGGGATCATTTCCTGCCACTGGTGGAGTTTGCTTATAACAACAGTTATCAGTCCAGCATTCAGATTGCGCCGTATGAAGCCTTATATGGTAGGAGGTGTAGATCTTCGGTGGGTTGGTTTGAGCCGGGTGAGGCTAGGCTATTGGGCACAAAGATGGTTCAGGATGCGATGGAGAAGGTTAAAGTTATTCAGGACAGACTCCATGCAGCCAAGTCCAGACAGAAGATTTATGCGGACAAGAAGGTTCGTGATGTTGCATATATGGTTGGCGAGCGGGTTCTGCTTCGANGCTCCGGAGATATCACGGTGATCCGTCGCACGTGTTGGATTTCAGTTCAGTCCAGTTGGACAAGGATCTATCCTATGTTAAGGAGCCAGTGGCCATTTTGGACGGACAGATCAGAAAGTTGAGGTCAAAGAACATTACTTCAGTGAAGGTCCAGTGGCGGGGTCAGCCGGCCGAGGAGGCGACTTGGGAGACCGAGCAGGATATGCGTAGCCAGTACCCTCATTTTTTTATCTACTTCAGGTATGTTCTCTTTGCTCGTTCGAGGACGAATGAATGTTTAAGTGTAGGAGGATGTAACGACTCGGTCATTTAATTTACGTCTCGATCCCCCATTAACTGCTTCCCCTAAGTTCATTTCTGCTATTTTGATTTGCCGGGATGTTCGGTGTTTAGATTCGGAGTGTTTTGGGACACTTAGTCCCTAAATGAGAGCTTACGAGTTGAAAAATGGTCCGTATTCGGAACAGTATGAAGACGACCTCGGAATGGGAATCCGATGGTTCTGTTAGCTCTGTTAGGTGATTTCGGTGTTGGGAGCATGCTCGGAATGTATTTTGGAGGTTCATAGCTCATTTAGGCTTCAAATGTCGAAGTTGGAATTTTTGAAGTTTTCGGTCCGATAGTGAGTTTTCGATCCGAGTGTCGGATGTGAATTCCAAAAGTTGTTGTAGCTCCGTCATGTCATTTGGTATGTGTGTGCAAAATTTCAAGTCATTCGGACAAGTTTTGGTTAGGTTTTCGATCGAAAATGTATTTTGATAGAATTTGAAGTTCTTAGGCTTGAATCCTTGATTTAATTGGGTTTCCGGTGTTGTTTGAGATTTTTTAAGAATTGGTTCAAGTTCGAATAAGGTATTAGGTGGTGTTGGTGCTTTTGGTTGAGGTCCCGGGGGCCTCGAGATGATTTCGGATGGTTAACAGGGTAAATTTCCAAGTTTGTTGCAGCTGATATCTTTTTCTTCTGGTATTTCCACTTCTGCGGCTTGGGAACCGCAGAAGCGGAGCCGCAGAAGTGGCTTCTCCATCGCAGAAGCGAGTTTGGGTTGTCTTCCAAGAAACCGCAGAAGAGGAATCTGAGATCTTTAAATGAAACCACAGCAGCGGCCAGTGGTTCGCTTAAGCGGGACCGCAGAAGCGGTCCCTTGTCCGCAAAAGCGGAAATAACTGTGCATAAGTATCAATGTCAATGGTTTAATTTCATAAGTTTGAAAATTTAATGAGAGCACGGGAGAAGCCAATTTTTAGGGGTTTTGAAGAGAAAATCATTGGGTAACGTTTCTTTGATCCCTTTTCATTATATTTCATCATTATATAGCTAAATACGTCTTTTGAATTCGAATTTAGGATCAAAGACTTGGTAATTTGGGGTAAATGTTCATAGACCAAACTTTGGGGTTTTGAGAGGGCATTTGACCTCCGATTTGGGAGATTTTTATATGGTTAGACTCGTGAGAGTACGAGGGTTCTAGAAATGTGAAAATTATTTGATTCCGAGATGATGGCTGGAGGGGCATTTAGGTAATTTTACCTATTTTGCGCCCTATTTTTAAATTTAATGGTGGAATCAGTTATTTGCAATATTATTTATGATGTGTAATTGAATTGAATAGATTTGGGCCATTTGGAGTCGGATACTCGTGGCAAAGGCACTGTCTCTAGTGATATTGAGCCGGTTCGAGGTAAGTGGCTTGTCTAACCTTGTGTGGGGGACCCCTCCCTTAGGATATGTCCTGAATATTTGAATGCCTCGTACGTAAGGTGACGAGCGTGTACTTGAGCTAATTGTTGTTGATCCGTTTCTACTTGGAGTATTTACATTGAGATTTTCTGTTTACTTGTTCATTTAAACTATTGTTTTAACCTGTGCTAGCTTAGAGAAGCATGCTTAGCTCGCCTACTTACTTAATTGTCTAACTGTACTATTTGCACTCTGTGAAGCATGTTAGATTAGAAATCAGTATTTCTTGTAATGGTTTAGCATTTATTATGAGATTATGAGCTAATGTTGTGGTGTGTTTTAAATTGGGACTACGGGACGGCTTCCCGGGAGATCCCCCTGTACTTGACGTATTCTGAATTGAAGGTGCGGGATACCAAGAGATACCTGGCACGTGGTTCTATATAAATATTGGGATACCAAGAGATCCCCGGCTTACTTATTGGGGATACCAAGAGATCCCTGGCGCATATGATGAGGATACCGAGAGATCCTCGGGATACTAAGAGATCCCCTGGCTGTTATTCCTGGTTGAGAGTAGTATTTTATTTGTATTGTTACCGTTACTATATATTGCTATTTTTCTGTATTTATCCGGTTTAGATTCTTGCTGTAGACTTTATTCAGACTGTTTCCATTACCTTATTATTTATTATGTTTACCTCAGTAGGGCCCTGACCTTCCTCGTCACTAACCAACCGAGGTTAGGCTTGGCACTTACTGAGTACCGTTGCGGTGTACTCATGACCTTCCTATGCATGTTTTTCATGTGCAGATCATCCAGGTACCTCCACTCAAGCGCACTATCCTTGAGGCGAGGAGACATATGGAGACTTCGAAGTATATCTGCAGCGTCCGCAGACCGAAGAGTCTTCTTCCTTATTCTAGTTGTAGAGCTGTTATCCTATCATACTTTTGATGTAGTTACTCTGGAGATTAGAGTACTTATTGGAATTCTATTAGCCTGTGTTTCCCATGAGTTTCCCGGTTTTGGATTTGGTTGTAGACTTCCGTATATCCTTAGAGTTGTACAGGTCGGGCGGCCTTATATTCAGTTGTTATTTTTCATATGTTCAGTTATAATTTATTTTTTCGCAAATATTATATTTTTCTGCAATACTTGGCTTACCTGGCCATGGGGACTAGGTGCCATCACGACATGTGCACAATTAGTGAACTAGGGTCGTGACACATTTGAAGATATTTAGTTTTATCTCTAGGGCGTGTCTTTATGTGTCTAGTCAAACTACATGTACCGTTACAGTCTCTAGTATATTTATGAGCCATCAAAGACCCATAGATTTTACACTTAGCTTTATTTTGAGCTCTAAGTTGAGTAAAAAAGTGCCAAACAAAATATGTTTCGGGCCGTTTAGAAGGTTGTCTATTAAAAGTAAAGGTTACTATATGAGGGTCAGGCGGGACATCATTTGGATTATTTTCTGTTGAGTTGTGACGACCCGACCCATCGTCTCATGTGTTACTGCTTAGTTTAACCTATTTTATGCTTCTTTATGTTTCATTATCTTTATGTGGTGTGTTAGAGTTGATTTGGATTGGTATTGGTGGAAAATGAGACACTTAGCCTCTTTAAGGAAGGCTTAAGTTGGAAATGTCAACCAGACGTTGACTTATGAGTTAGAAGGCTCAGATGTGATTTCCGGTGATTCGGTTAGCTTCAGGGGATGATTTGTGACTTAGGAAAGTGATCGGAAGTGATTTTGGAGGTCCGGGGTAGAATTAGGCTTGAATTGGCGATGTTAGTATTTTGGCAAATTCCGGTTGGTAGGTGAGATTTTGATCCGAGGATCAGAATGGAATTCCGAGAGTTGTTGTAGCTTCGTTAGGTGATTTTGGATAAGTGTGCAAAATTTCAGGTCATTCGGACGTCGTTTGGTTGGGTTTTTGATCGAATGTGTGTTTCGGAAGTTTTTGGAGAACTTAGGCTTGAATCCGATGAGAATTGATGATTTTGGTGTTGTTAGATGTGTTTTGAATGTTGGAACAAGTTTGAACGATGTTATGGGATATGTTGGTGCTTTTTGTTGAGGTCCCGGGGGCCTCGGGGTGGTTTCGGATGGTCAATCGGACCAATTTCAGCCTTTGGAAGTTGCAGGTTTTTCCAGCTATGTGTTGCAGAGATTTATCTCTTCGCGTTCGCGAGAGGAGCCTTGCGTTCGCGTAGAAGGAATTTGGAAGGCAGGAATTTAAGTCTTCGCATTCGTTCTTTAAGGCTCGCGTTCGCGAAAGGATAGGAGTCGATGCTTCGCGTTCGCATGAGTACTCCTGCGTTCGCGTATAAGGAATTGGAGTTCAGTGGAATTACCCTTCGTGTTCGCGACCGGTGCCTCGCATTCGCGTAGGTCTGGGAGCTGATTCATCGCATTCGCGACCCCTGTGTCGCGTTCGCATAGAGTAAATTTTGGTCCATGCAAGGTTGTGCTTCGCGAACGCAAGGGTTTGACCGCGTTCGCGAAGAAGGAGGGGTCAGACCTGGGCAGTGAATTTATAAACATTTCATCCGCGATTTTGGGTCATTTTTCCTCCATGGTTGATCATTTTGAGAGCTTCTTGGTGGAGATTAAAAAGGGATTCAAGGGAAATCGATTGGAGGTAAGATTATTGAACTTAAAACACGATTATATTGTGAAAATTAGTCTAGAAATTCATGGAAATTAAGCCTAAAATTGATGGGCTAGGGCTTGAGTTTTTGACATTTCAAATTGGGATTTGATAGGTCATTTGAGCTTGGATTTGGGAGTTCTTGGTATGTATGAACTCGTGGCAAGATGAGAAATCCGGTAATGTGAATTTTGTAATTTTTTGAGAAGTGGGTCCGGAGATCGGGTTTTGCTTGTTTCGAGATTTCTGCTATTTCTCGATTGTTTTCGATTATTGTTCCCTTAGCATATTGTGATGTATTCGCTCTGATTTTGGTTAGATTCGACGCGCGTGGAGGCCGGTTTGAGGGGCAAAGGCATCGCGGTCTAGGGATTTTGCCGGTTCGAGGTGAGTAATACTTGTAAATGATATCCTGAGGGTTTGAAACCCCGGATTTGCAAATCATAGTGCTGTATTGTGGTGACTTGCACGCCAGGTATGAGCGTGGGGTAGAGAACCGTTGGGGATTGTGACTTGGTCCGTCCCGGTTGTTGAGCTTACCGCGTAATTGACTGATACTTACCTGATGTTATCATGATTTGGGCTGATTGCCATATTTTGGGCATCGTGCCGATTATTTGAATCCTTCAGGGATTGATATCACTATTTTTGCATTACTTTGCATATTATTTGATCTCGGTCAAAGGTTTTAAATATTGTTTTGCAAACTCAGTCATCTTTTTTGCCCAAAGAACTTATGTGCATTTCTGGACTGAGCATGGATCGGGTTGCGCGTCGCAGCAGTGATATAGTGACTTCTGGATATATGGATGGCTCGGGCTGCACGCGCAGCGGTGTTATATTGATATTGCGCTTGGGCAGTAGGTACCCAAATGGATCGGGCTGCACGCCGCAGCGGTCATGTGTATTGCATTGCATTTATGCATTGGTTCTTGTTATACTACGTGTCATGATATTCAGTACTCTCATATCATTAGCATCCATGCTACTTCTTGCACTATTTACTAGATACCCTGGTGTTATTTGTAAATAGAGTGCTGTGCCCGAGGGGCTGACTTATGTGCGGACTTGCACTAGCTGATTACGCATTCATTTGCTTGACTATGGGAAAAGGATATTTTCGAAAGAGATTTTTAATTGAGCCAGATATTTTCTAAAGGATTTTCACGGTTTTACTGTTTTCTCAAAAGGTTGTACTGTCCTATATAGCATGATAGAGTGCTCTTACGAGATTTCTTGCCGCTTAGTTATTATTTACTCTTATTGCTCACTGAGTTGGAGTACTCACTTTACTCCCTGCACCTCGCGTGCAGTTACAGGTATTGTTCACCCGGTAGCGGGTTATTAGCAGATTGAAGGTATTACTATTGTAGCTGAGCAAGGTGACCGCCAGCGTTCGCGGCACCGGACTCCATCTTTTGATCCCAGATTTTATTTTGTATATTATTGGACCTGTAGTTGTGTTCCGGCTTCTTTAGATGCTCATGACTTGTGACACCCCGGTCGGGTTGTGTTGGGTTGTAATTAACAGTTTTTAATGCCATTAAGTTGTATTTTCTATTCATTTTTGTTTAATAATTGTTGAAGAGACGATTAGGGTTAGTTGGCTGGCCTTGTCTTCACGAGGGGCGCCACCACGATCGAATTTGGAAATTGGGTCGTGACATTAGTGAACAACAAGACTAGTAGGTGTATCATCTAAATACGGTTGCATTTCATCTAAATCATCATTTTCATCATCATTATCATTGATAGTTTGATTAGGACAAAGAGCATTTATATATTCATCATTTAATTGTTCACCTGGTGCAACATCATGGCAAAATTGACTATCGGTAAATTGAAAATAAGGGTTTTCACTATCAAGAATAACAGGTGGAGGAGGACGGGTAACAGGTCTGGGTCGGGGAGCGGGGTGAGGAGTAGTAGCTTGGCGACTAGATTCACCAATTTTAGATTTTTCCTTACCACCAAATAATTTTTTCAAAGAAAAAGCCATATTAATTTTAATTATACAAACTAAAACAAAAAAAACTATAATATTAAAACTTAAGAGTTGGAACGAGTTTACCGAATTGACGAACAACTTCTTAAAAATTGTATATCGTTGAAGACTTGAATACTTCAATTTACCAACTTAACAATTCTTCACAAATTACAATAATAAAATAAGCAATTATAGAAGAAATTAGAGAGAGATTGAGAGAAATTGATGATTTTGTGAGTAAAAGTGAAAGAATGAGGGGGTATTTTTAGTTGAGAATAGGGAAAAAGTGTTATTATAAAAAGTTTGGGGTTAAAACAAAGTTTGGAGACCAAATGGCTATTTTTTAAAAAGTCAAACGGCTAAATTGGCAGGCTAATGGCTAGTATTTAAACTTCCAATCGTTGGCCAATTTTTAAGAATTTGTTTTGTTGAAAAATAGTCGTTGGGCTTGTTTGGCCCATTAGGCCCGGTTGAACCGGCCTAGGACCGCCAGCGGGTCTCGGGCTAAACGGTCCTGGGCTGGCGATCTCAACCTGAAGGACTGGCCCACAGTGGGCTCCACGGACTATTTGGGACCAGAACGTTTGAACCGGCCCGTTTGGCCTATGGTCTCGCGGTACTGGGGCGGTCCCGAGATGGGCCCGGCCCACAATACAGTCTTATTTCAAATATCAACAATACCAAATCCTAAGGGGGAGTTCCCCCACACAAGGTTAGACAAGCCACTTACCTCGAACCGACTCAAAATCAACCTGAATCCACTTTCTTACCACGAGTACTAGACTCCAAATGACCCAAATCTATTCAATCAATTGAATAATGTAAATAACACTTCAAGTAACAGATTCTACAAATAAATTCTAAGCTAATACGCAAAATTAGATAAATAAACAAAATGCCCTTCGGGACCATGTCTCGGAATCGGGTAAAATTTACATTTTCAAAATTCGTACACTCTCACGAGTCTAACCATACCAAAATTATCCAAATCAAATAAAATTTTAACCCTCAAATTCTCAAATCTATCCGAGTGGATTTTTTAATCTTTTACAACGAAATTCACAGGCAAAACTAGTAATAGATTCGGGTAATCTAACCAAAATTAAGCTAAGAACATTTACCCTATAGTTTACTCTAAAAATATCCTAAAAATGGCCTCTCCCGAGCTCCAAATTGGTAAAATGAAAAATGCGACGAAGTCCCATTTTCATAACTTAACACATTCTCTCCAGGTTTTTCGCATCTGCGGTCCCATTTATGCATTTGTGAGACCGCTTCTGCGGTCCAACCCGCCGCATTTGCGGTTCTCACTAAAAGTCTTGGAACTGCATCTACGATTATTTTACCGCACCTGCGGTTTTGCAAGTGCGAGTTTCCTTCTCGCTTCTGCGGCGATTACCGCATCTGCAGACTCGCTTCGGCAATGAAGTGCCCGCTTCTACGGTCCCTGCTGGCCCTCCCCTTTTCTGTTTCTCCGATGAACAAGCCGCTTCTGCGGCTCTGCATTTGCGGTCCCCAAATCCGCAGGTGCGGTTATGACAGAGGATCAGCGGCTGAAGCTGCTCCAACCAACTTCAAATTCTTCCGACAAGTTTCCGAATTCATCGCGAGGCCCCCGAGACCTCAACCAAAAATACGAACAAATCATGTACCACTATCCAAACTTATACCAATCCTTAAAACACCTTAAATAACACCGAAACAACCAATTAACATCGGATTCAAGCCTAAGAACTCCAAAAACTCTCAAATTATGCTTTCGATCAAAAAGTCTATCAAACCACGTCCGAATGACCGGAAATATTGCACACACGTCACATTCAACACTACGGAGTTACTCTAACTTCCGAAATTCCATTCCGACCCTTAGATCAAAATCTCACTTTCGAACTGGAAACTTCAAATATTCAACTTTCGGCATTTCAAGCCTAAATTAGCTACGGACCTCCAAAACACAATCCGAACACACCCCTAATCCTGAAATCACCCAATGGAGCTAACGGAACCTACGAAATTCCATTCTGAGGTCGTCTTCACACTCTTCCGACTACGGTCCACATTCTAGAACTCATGCTCTCATTTAGGGACTAAGTGTCCCAAAACATTTCGAAACTCGAAACCAAACATCCTGAAAAATCAAAATAGCAGAAACAAGCACGGGAAAAGCAGTTAATAGGGGATCGAGGCGTAAATTCTTTATACGACCGGTCGGGTAGTTACAAAACCCTAATCATGTCACGACCCAAAATCCACTAAGGGTCGTGATGGCGCCGGACACCTCTGTCAGGCCAGCCAGCTAACTTATCAATTGATTCCTCTTTTAATACTTTTGAAAAACTAAGGTTTTTCCTTCTATTTGTGTAAATAAAAGTTTACTATTAAAATTCAAGTTTAAATAATAACGATTAGTACAAATCCGTTGTAAACCATACTAGAACCCGGTGTCACAAGTACATGAGCGACTACTGATAAGAGAAATAAAATACAACATCTGCCCGAAATACAGTCGATGGAAAATAAATACAGTACATTGGAAGGAACTACTCTAGCTGCGTCGCCTCAATGATGCAGCTCACCTAGTCCCAGAGTCATCCATGTTGCTACGCCCAATAGGCTGCTAGAGGTATATATGTACCTGTGCAACAAAAATGCACAGAAGTGTAGTATGAGTAAGTAATCAACGTGTACTCAATGAGTATCCCGCCTAATCCCGAAGGGGTAGAGACAAGATGGCCAACTTCGACACTCACTAGAGGTCAATTATCAATATTCTATAAATGTGAGAATAATCATGGATTTATATAAAAGTTCTAATTGTGAAGCCCGGAAAACAGGTGTGCACCTTCAACATTAAATCAAGGGCTTCCAAAGTCTATCATTTATTATCTTATCAGTTTATATCAAGCCACATAGGGCCAATTCCACATTCGCAGTTGTTAAATAATAGATAAACATGCGCAAATCACACCGAGGTCGACGACCCGCTCCAACAGAATGTAAATTGTGCACTGCCGAGGGTCGAGTGGCATGAACCATAGATGCATCTATTTTCACCGAGGCGTTCGGCCCGTTACATAAGTAAACACATATCCTGCTCGCGGATCATCGATGCGACGCAGGCAAACACATAAAAATACATGCTCAATTAGGAAATTAAGAGCTCATCATCGAGGATAATCCTCCAAATAAACAACATTCTCTTTTTAATATTTCGGGGAAAATTTACTATTAAATCTCTTTTTAAATTCCTTTACCAGTTTAAGGTGATCTAAATAATTCAAACTATCAATGAGTTCACTGTAATCCGAATATAACATGCTTTCGAGTCTTAGACTACCCGGACAATAGCATAATAGTAGCTACGCACGGACTCTCGTCACCTCGTGCGTGCATAGCCCTCACAAATAGGAGCACACAATCATTTTACTCACCTATGGGGTAAATTCCCCCTCACAAGATTAGAAAGGAGACTCACCTTGCTCCGAAGACTCATAGCCGGCATTCTACATCCTTCTGAAGGCTTGAACCAATGCATAACGCATCAACACTAACAAATGATCATACAACTCCATTAATATATGCTCAACTATCCCTTACAACTCAATTTATAACCATTCCTAACCTCAAACGAAAAGTTGACCAAAATGCCCTCGGGCCCACATGCCCGGAATCCGAAATTTTTTGAAGATAAAGGTTACCCATGACCTTAGGAACTCAGATATATAATTTTCTGCTAATTTTCATACCCAGAATCGTGGCTAATTCCAAGATTTATAATTTTCTACGTTTCCAACCAAAACCCAATATTTACACTAATTTCCATGCTTAATCTCATACATAATCAATGTATTTAGCTTATAATAGGTGGGAATAACTTACCTCAACATTGACGACGAAGATCCCCTCCTTGAAGCTCTCCAAAATCGCCCCAAGCCAAGAAAATATGAGAGGAATGAACCAAATCACGACTTTAAATTAAGCTTTTGCCTTCAGTCGTTTCCGCTTCTGCGGAAATATCACCGCTTATGCGAAAATATCACCGCTTATGAGATTCCACTTTTGCAAATAAAAGGCCGCTTCTGCGGCTTAACCCTGGCCTAGCCCCTTTCTCTTCTGCGACGTGCCAACCGCAGGTGCGGTCTCGCTTATGCGGGCCCTTGACCGCATCTACCAAAGTACCCCAAATTGCTTCTGCGATCGATCCTCCGCAAATGCGGTCCCGCTTCTGCGGAACCTTGACCGCATCTACGGTCCTCAAGACTTGGACCCAAACCGCTTCTGCGGTGCCCCGTCCGCTTCTGCGCTGCCGCTTCTGCGGTCCCTTTTCCGCAGAAGCAAAAACACCAGCAACCAGATCCTTCAGCCTTCTCCAAAATTCCATTTTTGATCTGTTAACCACATGGAATCCACCCGAGGCCCCCCGGGACCCCAACCAATCATACCAACCAGTCCCAAAACACATTACAGACTTGCTCGAGGCCTGCAATCACATCGAACAACGCTAACAGCATGAATTTCGCCTCTATTCAAGCTTTATGAAGTTTGAAGTCTCCAACTTCTATTTCTGATGCCAAAACCTATCAAATCACGTCCGATTGACCTCAAATTTTGCACGCAAATCATATTTGACATTACAGACATACTCCAACTTCCGGGATTGGATTCCGACCCCGATATTAAAAAGTCAACCTCTGGGTCAAGCTCTTCAAAAACCTTTAAATTTCTATCTCTAGCCAAATGGCTTCAAAATGGTCTACGGACCTCAGAATTCACTTCTGATTGCACCCCCAACTCCAGATCACCATACGGAGCTACTCACAGTCTCGGAATCCCAAACAGACATCGATAACACTGAAATGCACTTCAAGCCAAACTTATGAAATTTCTTCTAAAATGCCAACTTCCACAATAGGCGCCAAAATGCTCCCGGGTTATCCAAAACCCAGTTCAGGCATACGCCCTAGTCCGAAATCATCATATGAACCAGTTGGAACCTTCGGATCCCGATTCCGAAGTCGTTTAGTAAAAATTCAAATCATAGTTCATTCTTTCAACTTTAAGCTTCCGAAATGAGAATTCTCTTCCCAAATCAACTTCGTATTTCCCGAAATTAAATTCCTACCATGCGTACAAGTCATAATACCTGAAATGAAGCTGTTCATGGCCTTCGACTACTGAACAGAGCGCTAGAACTCAAAATGACTGGTCGGGTCGTTACATTCTCTCCCACTTAAACATACGTTCGTCCTCGAACATGCTGAAAACTGTACTGGAGTGGTCTGAAATTGCTGTTTAACTTCACGTGCACCTTCCCGTGCTACCACAACTTAAATGAGCATATTAGCTCGATAAATTCGGAAGATATTCCCTTTCTATTTAAGCAGTTAAGCCTTAGAGACTGATTCCAACATCCGAAATCCCATGCCAGGCCTGTTTCCGATATACGATCACCATATCAATCACTACACGATGTACTCAAACATGACTGCATAACTTTGCTGAATTCTTACTTTGCGACGCTAAATCCACAGGACCGCAATAATATTCGCTGATCATTAGCCAAAACTCAACGAAGCAGATGCTCCCATTGCATCTCATGACACGCGCAAGTCTTACTCTAACTCTCACAATACCGCCACGCCGGATGAGATGTGCCCAAATTCATAATCAACTACCGAGTCAACCAATCATTGGGTCTATACTTCTGACAAGAAACATTACCACATTCTGAACCTAATAATGACCTTTGCTCCTTAATATACTTCATATAATCAGATTGCACTGATCTTACATCTCTCGTCTCACCCAGTACGGACTGTTCAGGCAATAAGCCATTCCGAATGCGGTCGAAAGTCTTATATGACGCCACAATGTGCCAATAAGCCCCCAATCCGAATACAACACAAATAGGAAATCAAACTCTAGAAGGAATTACTTAACCCTCGCACTAATACGGACTTTCCTTAGAAGATAGGAAGTGAAACACATAAAGAAATAACATATAGAAAACCAGACTTGACATCACACTGTTGCGACGCGCAACCCGATCTAATTAACATATCCATGGCGGCGTGCCACCCGATCCACACATAGATCTCACATAAGGAGATTGCACTTCGAGCTAAATCTGCTCATTACAATAAAAATATTGAATTTCGATCGTAAGCACGCTAAGTGCATAATACCATCCCTGAGAAAACACATAGCTCTATTGGCTACAGAACTCAAGCACAACTAAGGTAAGGCACAAAATCTAAATCTCTATAGCCATCCTGCTCACATAACATCATCGCCACACGGAACCTTAACACATAAGAGTTTACCAAGCCATCTAACAACTCATATGGCGCAATACATCATTACCTGGAATAGTTGACGACAAAATAACACCCCGACTGATCCTCCATAGGGAACGGTCGCTGAAACGAACACAACTGGCCTGATATAAGGCCCTGCTCACAAATATAAACCAATCCATTGATCTCGAGCCGATTTCTGATTGCACCCACTTGGCTAATTACCTTTAAAAGGTCCATAGTAACTCCCTTTTCCTCATAACACATAGGAACATCTATCATAATCGGAGCGACCTCCTCAGTTCATAACCCAATAAACAAAGTGCCCTCCAGGCATAATTTCTCAAACTTAATGACATTACCACAATCCTCATACTTGGTTTAAATCTTTAGTCGATTAAGTGACTACATGTCACACTTATACAATCTTCCCGTGGGACACGCTCCCACACTCTCCCGAAATGGACAACGGGTCCGCACACCTGAACCACCGGCCGCACAAACACCGAAAGGTGATCAAGAATGCTTACCAGAATGCAAAGCCTTTTTCACAAAACATCGATCTCATGTGACACTGAAGACGATACCAATTTACTTAAATTATTCAACCCTTTCCTCGCTCATCCGACCCCGTGACATCTTTGTCAACACCGAACTTCAACCTTGACCTTACTTCGTATTTTCATGCTACTCACTGCACCTAATGTGCCAACATACGATAGAGCATGATTTTCATCGTAACTCCGAAATTGTTAATATTTTAACACTTCATCACGTAAGAACTTTTCACTTAACTCCCTTCAGGAGAATCATAGCAACACACAGGTAAATTACCATAACCGTAGGATATACAAGTCTCTAAGTATTGGTCCAAGACACCATAGCCCTTGCGGAATCCGCTTCCACTTAACAAGCCATAACAAAAGAATGCTTCTGAATAATATCAATTACGGCGGCCGACAAGCCTCACACGTACCGCCACAAATCATACACATCACTTGATCACATGGAATGAACTGATCACTAGACCCAATATGCCAATTCAACAATGGCTAATAAATCTACCTCCTTCCAATTTATCCTTGCTTGCCTTAGGAGTGATACTAACTCCATTCAACACATAACATACTCCATCTACACTCATCCCGAGTGAACTTGAACCACGAGACCATGCTGTCTCAACCCCGACGAACCATTTCGTACTTCCCAATTGCTACATCACAAGCCGACGATCACGAAACATTCTGTGCCACTTCTCTTAAGCTGCTTTCCAAGCTCGATCCTTAATTATGCCTATAAACTCGACATCATTAAGCACCATACTTTAACCTTGAATTCATTAGGATCGTTACTGAGAGCCACCCGCTCTGACTTGGTCCCGAATATAATCGGCTATATAAATCTCATAACACAGGAATACCCTCTCAAATAGGCACCTAGCAGAATTACTCCCTTTAAAACCCGCTTCCAAACAAGGCATAAATCCTGAATTCTTTCCCAAGTTCGAACATGAGTCCATAAGGCCAACCATAGCACATCTTTAATAATCCCTCTGCTCCAATTACTACTTATGGTATTTTTCCATAGTTGGGATAACCCCTCAGTATGCAAATAACCAGAAACCTCACGAGTAGTTAACCATGAAACCCAATCATAGGCGGTGGGACTCTCCCACTTAGATTGAAGCCACTGTTACGAAACTCTGGAGTTCACCAGGATTCTTAATCTCTTATTGACATAACCTTGCGCAATCATCCGCCGCAAATTCTCGGAATCTTTCTGTAAATTCCCATCTTTCGTATTCTGAATCATCATCTACATTCGCACGACCGATCTCTTTGTTGGATAGCCAATATAATTCCTTGCAGAAGCTTCTCCAACCACGCGACCACTAACCTGCTCACGGGGAAATAACCCGCCTGTGGAAATCACCTCCTGACACCTTCCAATGCTGCTGCACGAGATACAATCACTATGACATCAATAACCACATCCTGAGTTCAAGTTCACTTTCTATCTGCGTCGGTCCATTTATCCCTTGTGGACATCAATTAAATGTGCGACAACATCCTTTCACTTCAATGCCATGCTACATCTTTCTTCATTTCAAGCAGCTCCTATCCGTCATACCAAATCTCCTACCTCATAACAATAACATGCTCCGAATTAAACCTGCAGACTTCAATTGCCCGTCGCTAACATCCCAGACCATTCCAAACTCTCCTTATGAGCATATTCATCCTACTACTAATCCCTATACGTCTCCGCCACTCTCCCACTTTGGGCAGACTCGCTCCTTTGATCAGCTGCTCGTCCTACGCTTCTTATACCTGGCCCTTTAGAAGTTCAAAACTCCGCCTGACACTGCCCACGTGTTTTCTCATCCTTTGCTGCTCATTTGTTGCCTTAATAAAATTCATCTTCATAGAACTTGAATCCACAAATCGCTACTGACTTAAACCCCTCCGAAGGTCATCTTTCTCGAACCACCAACATTTAAAATACTGATTTCGTCCTAAACCGCCGCACCATGCGATATCTGACGGTTGCATCTTCAATAGTGTTTCACAATATTCCGCCATAAGGAGAATTGAAGCAGATTATAACATCGACAAACTTAAAGCGTTCAATTAGGACAGCAGCACCTCCATATAGAGGAGGACTCCACTACGCTTGCAATTACCACGATTCATTACTTCCACCAGTTCATATCTGACCATCCTTAGTTCGATTGACTTTCCCTTGTTGGGAATTTAATACTGAACCCCTTGATTACACACTGAGTAAACCTCCCTTCAATTCATTCACTGCCCCGACACGTGGGCAAATACCCTACCATCACATCAACACTATGGAATATTCGCTCATAAGCATTATGGCAACCCGTGCCTAGCCTCAAGGCTCTTAGAAGTTTTGTTACTGAGCTGAACAATAGAATATCCTTCCATTAGGCGACTATAACAGTCCAATCAACCATACCAGGAGAATCGTCCCATACCACATTTGTAGTGCCATTACAATCCTTCAATTTTCAATTTATAACCAGCGCTCGTGTCACGTAAGATTGAATGGAAAGGAATCAAAGGCATAAGCCTCAAAGGAATCGAATCGCACGATAAGGAAACCAAGAAGGGAAGTACTCCTAACAGTCCTGCAGCCTCCTGAGGATAAGTACAAACGTCTCCGTACCGATCCGCGAGCCTCTACTAGACTTGCTCATGACTCGTGAGACCGACGGGAACCTAGAGCTATGATACCATGTTGTCACGACCCAAAATACACTAAGGGTCATGGTGGCGCCGGACACCTCTGTCAGGCCAGCCAGCTAACTTATCAATTGATTCCTCTTTTAATACTTTTGAAAAACTAAGGTTTTTCCGTCTATTTTTGTAAATAAAAGTTTACTATTAAAATTCAAGTTTAAATAATAACGATTAGTACAAATCCGCTGTAAACCATCCCAGAACCCGTGCCACAAGTACATGAGCGACTACTGATAAGAGAAATAAAATACAACATCCGCCCGGAATACAGTGGACGGAAAATAAATATAGTACATTGGAAGGAACTACTCTAGCTGCAGTCGCCTCAATGATGCAGCTCACCTAGTCCCAGCATCATCCATGCTGCTACGCCCAATAGGCTGCTTGAGGTATACATGTACCTGTGCAACAAAAATGCACAGAAGTGTAGTATGAGTACGTAATCAACGTGTACTCAGTGAGTATCCCGCCTAATCCCGAAGGGGTAGAGACGAGATGGCCAACTTCGATACTCACTAGAGGTCAATTATCAATATTCTATAAATGTGAGAATAATCATGGATTTATATAAAAGTTCTAATTGTGAAGCCCGGAAAATAGGTGAGCACCTTCAACAATAAATCGAGGGCTTCCAAAGTCTATCCTTTATTATCTTATCAGTTTATATCAAGAGACATAGGGCCAATTCAACATTTGCAGTTGTTAAATAACAGATAAACATGCGCAAATCATGCCGAGGTCGACGGCCCGCTCTAACAGAATGTAAATTGTGCACTGCCGAGGGTCGAGCGGCACGAACCATAGATACATCTATTTTCACCGAGGCATTCGGCCCGTTCCATAAGTAAACACATATCCTTCTTGCGGATCATCGATGCGACGCAGGCACACACATAAAAATACATTCTCAAGTAGGGAATTAAGAGCTCATCATCGAAGATAATCCTCCAAATAAACAACTTTCTCTTTTTAATATTTCAAGGAAAATTTACTATTAAATCTCTTTTTAAATTCCTTTACCAGTTTAAGGTGATCTAAACAATTCAAACTATCAATGAGTTCACCGTAATCCGAATATAACATGCTTTTGAGTCTTAGACTACCCGGACAATAGCATAATAGTAGCTACGCACAGACTCTCATCACCTCGTGCGTGCGTAGCCCCCACAAATAGGAGCACATAACCATTTTACTCACCTATGGGGTAAATTCCCCCTCACAAGATTAGAAAGGAGACTCACCTCGCTGCGAAGACTCATAGCCGGCATTCTACATCCTTCTGAAGGCTTGAACCAATGCACAACGCATCAACACTAGCGAATGATCATACAACTCCATTAATATATGCTCAACTATTCCTTACAACTCAATTTATAACCATTCCTAATCCCGAACGAAAAGTTAACCAAACTGCCCTCGGGCCCACGTGCCCGGAATCCGAATTTTTCGAAGATAAAGGTTACCCATGACCTTAGGAGCTCAGATATATAATTTTTTGCTAATTTCCATACCCAAAATCGTGGCTAAAATTCAAGATTTATAATTTTCTAGGTTTCCAACCAAAATCCCGATATTTACACTAATTTCCATGCTTAATCTCATACATAATCAATGTATTTAACTTATAATAGGTGGGAATAACTTACCTCACCATTGACGACGAAGATCCCCTCCTTAAAGCTCTCCAAAATCGCCCCAAGCCAAGAAAATATGAGAGGAATGAACCAAATCACGACTTTAAATTAAGCTTCTGCCTTCAGTTGTTTCCTCTTCTGCGGAAATATAACCGCTTATGCGGTTCCGCTTTTGCGGATAAAAGGCTGCTTCTACGGCTTAACCCTGGCCTAGCCCCTTTCGCTTCTGCGACGTGCCAACCACAGGTGCGGTCTCGCTTATGCGGGCCCTTGACCGCATCTGCGGTCCTTACCAAAGTACCCCAAATCGCTTCTGCGATCGATCCTCCACAAATGCGGTCCCGCTTCTGCGGAACCTTGACCGCATCTGCGGTCCTCAAGCCTTGGACCCAAACTGCTTCTGCGGTGCCCCATCCGCTTCTGTGGTGCCGCTTCTGTGGTCCCTTTTCCGCAGAAGCGAAAACACCAGCAACCAGATCCTTCAGCCTTCTCCAAAATTCCATTTTTGATTCGTTAACCACCTGGAATCCACCCGAGGCCCCCCGGGACCCCAACCAATCATACCAACTAGTCCCAAAACACATTACGGACTTGCTCAAGGCCTCAAATCACATCGAACAATACTAACATCATGAATTTCGCCTCTATTCAAGCTTTATGAACTTTGAAGTCTCCAACTTCTATTTCTGATGCCGAAACTTATCAAATCACGTCCAATTGACCTCAAATTTTGCACGCAAATCATATTTGACATTACGGATATACTCCAACTTCCAGAATTGGATTCCGACCCCGATATCAAAAATTCAGCCTCCCGATCAAACTCTTCAAAAACCTTCAAATTTCTATCTCTAGCCAAATGGCTTCAAAATGGTCTACGGACCTCCGAATTCACTTCCGATCACGCCCACAACTCCAGAATCACCATACGGAGCTACTCACAGTCTCAGAATCCCAAATGGACATCGATAACACTGAAATGCACTTCAAGCCAAACTTATGAAATTTCTTCTAAAATGCCAACTTCCACAATAGGCGCCAAAACGCTCCCGGATTATCCAAAACCCAGTCCGGGCATACGCCCAAGTACGAAATCATCATATGAACCTGTTGGAACCTTCGAATCCCGATTCCAAGGTCATTTACTAAAAATTCAAATCATAGTTCATTCTTTCAACTTTAAGCTTCCGGAATGAGAATTCTCTTCCCAAATCAACTCTGTACTTCCCGAAATTAAATTCCTACCATGCGTACAAGTCATAATACCTGAAATGAATCTGTTCATGGCCTCCGGCCGCTGAACGGAGCGCTAGAACTCAAAACGACCGGTTGGGTCGTTACAAATTACTTCATATATAAAATGACAACAAAAGTAATGTCAAATAACCTAAAAGTATAATGACGAATGACCAACACACCATTCTGTCATTATGTGATGTTTCTCCACACTTTTTATCCTCCTAAAATCAATAAAACATCAGCAAAATAGACAGCCCAAAATCAACACGAAACAGCCCACAAAACAGTCCAGTACTACAAATCGAATAACTCGAACTCACGACTTTCGATCACCATCCCGTGAGTTCTAACTATTAGAAAATGAATTTATCAACATTCCTTGATTTAAAGCTTAAATACAGAAAGTAGACATTTTATGAACTATGAAGTACCTTCCAAAACTCAAACTACAAGGAAAAAGAGAGGCGATATAGCGTTACTTACATCATAGGGATTGTTCTTGTGCTATAGCTTCTTGATTTCATACCCGGGATGTTAATCCTCTTCGAAACCCTTGAAGAGAGCTTAAGTTAAGTTTAGGGATGTTCTATGGTTATGTTCCATGGATAAATGAAGAGAAAAATGACGTAGGGATTATATATCAACTTTGGAAAAGTCAAAGAGGTGCTAGCTTGACATCCTCTTGTTGGCCCATTTTCATATGCTTATATCTTCTTATCCAGACGCCTTATGAATGAACGGTTAAGAGAGTTGGAAACTAAATTCCAAGACCTTCAATTTGGTATATAATATGTCCCAAAAATACCTAATATAACACACAAAATTATTACTCAAAAAGCTTCAGTGACACACCTACTCGTCACCTATGCAGTTTGCGGAGTCTCGCAAAACGACAAATATCTTTTTACCCCTATGTCATATTATCGAATGATTTAATTTGTTAGAAAACAGACTTATAGATATTAAATTTGGTAGTCATATCATCCCCTAATTCAAAGTATATTGGGAAAAAGATCAGCTACATTTGACCTAAATTTCAGCATATTTATGAATGTAACTTGTGATGATCTTTGCCAATTTTTGTTCCACAACTCACTTGACTTCAAAAAATAACACATGACTATCATAAGAAAAATAACTCATAACACAACCTCCTTATCATTTTGATAACCCTAGTCTCACCCCAAATGCAAATTCTATAATATTCCCAACTTGTCGACTTTCGACGAAACTTATTTTCTTCAATTAGTTTAGCTTCTAAGCCTTCCAACCCTCTTGGTACTTGCAGTCCATGATCTTAAATATTTGTAACCTCCAAGTTAACATGATTAACTTACTTCATGTACTTTCAAAGATGATATTATTCCAGAGCTTACGTCAATTGACTTACGACGTACTATCACATAAGAAACTATAGCGTGTAACACAAGTCATTCCTGCCACGATCCATAAATAAACACTCTACTACTACACCAACAATGCATGATAGCAACACACGAATCATCATAACAATCAGTTCCCAACTTCAAAACAAGGCAATACTGATACTGAGCTAAAACGAGAGAACAACATTCCTCAAGGCGACGACAATAGCCCAATCAATTACGCAGGGACAAAGATCCTGCACCACATATGTAGTACCATTACAATTCTTTGATTCCCAATTGATAACAAGATCTTAATGTTGCATAACATTGAATATGAAAGAAATAAAGGCATAAGCCTCAAAGGAACCAAATCGCACGATGAGGAATCAAGAAGGGAAGTGCTCCTAAAATCCTTGTAGCCTCTCAAAGATAAGTATAGATGTCTCCATAGCGATCCTCAAGACTCTACTAGACTTGCTCGTGACTCGTGAGACCTAAGTAAACCTAGTGCTCTAATTCCATGCTGTCAGGACCCAAAATCCATTAAAGGTCGTGATAGCACCTAACACCGCCGTCAGGCAAGCCACCAATAATTGATTAACTTAATTACTCATTTTAGTATTTATAAAATCACAACTTACTTCAATTAAATAGTAAAAAATAAATTTGCAGGGAATATGGTAATATTTTTGCCTTTACAATGATGAACAACTCATAAGCACCCCCAAAACCTGTTGTCCAAGTGTATGAGCGTCAACTAGCAAATATGGTAAAATACAACATCTGTCTGGAATACAAATTAGACAAGAGAATGTAATAACTCTGACGGAGATTCTGTGCGTTGCGGACTCGTAACAAAGGATGTAGCTCACCTGAGTCCCAGCAATAGCCCCGCAAAATGTCAGCAAGTGCAGCATGAGTATATAAATCAATGAATACCCAGTAAGTATCTAGTTTAACCTCGACGAAATAGTGATGAGGAATCGGCTCCGACTGTCACGACCCTTAAATCTTTAAATCTATCCAAGAGGGTTTTCAAACTTTTCCAACTAAATTCACAGGTTTAATGCCAAAACTAATAATAGATTCGGTAATCTAACCAAAATTAAGCTAAGAACACTTACCATGTCATTTACTCTAAAAATATCCCAAAAATCTCCTCTTCTCGAGCTCCAAGTTGGTAAAATGGAAAATGCGATGAAGTCCCATTTTCAGAACTTAACACATTCTGTCCAAGGTTTTCGCATCTGCGGTCCCATTTCCACATTTGCGAGACCGCTTCTGCGGTCCAACCCACCGCATCTGCGGTTCTTAATAAAAGGTTGGGGACTGTATCTGTGATTATTTTACCGCGCCTATGGTTTCGCAAGTGCGAGTTTCCTTCTTGCTTCTTCGGCGATTACCGCATCTACGGACATGGAGTCCGCTTTTGCGATGAAGCGCCCGCTTCTATGGTCCCTATTGGCCCTCCCCTTTTCCGCTTCTTCGATGTACAAGCTGATTCTACGACTTCGCATTTGCCGTCCCCAAATCCGCAGGTGCGGTTACGACAGAGGATCAGCTGCTGAAGCTGCTCCAACCAACTTCAAATTCTTCCGACAACCTTCCGAATTCATCCCGAGGCCCCCGAGACCTCAACCAAAAATACGAAAAGGCTCATATACCACTATCCAAATTTATACCAATCCTTAAAACACCTAAAATAACACCGAAACAACCAATTAGCATCGGATTCAAGCCTAAGAACTCCAAAAACTCTCAAGTTACGCTTTCGATCAAAAAGTCTATCAAACCTCGTCCGAATGACCTGAAATTTTGCACACACGTCACATTCAACACTACGGAGCTACTCTAACTTCCAAAATTCCATTCCGACCCGTGGATCGAAATCTCACTTTCGAACCGGAAACTTCAAAAATTCCACTTCCGGCATTTCAAGCCTAAATTAGTTACGGACCTCCAAAACACAATCCGAACACAACCCTAAGCCTGAAATCACCCAACAGAGCTAACAGAACCTACGAAATTTCATTCCAAGGCCGCCTTCGCACTGTTCCGACTACGATCCAAATTCTAGAACTTAAGCTCTCATTTAGGGACTAAGTTTCCCAAAATACTCCAAAACTCAAAATCAAACATTCCGGAAAATCCAAATAACAGAAACAATCATGGGGAAATCAGTTAATATGAGACCGGGGCGTAAATTCTTTAAACGACCGGTCGGGTCGTTAGAACACCCTAATCACTTCATATATATAACGACAACAAAAGTAATGTTAAATAACCTAAAAATGTAACGACGAATTACCAACACACCATTCTGTCATTATGTGATGTTTCTCCGCACCTTTTATCCTCCAAAACTCAGTAAAATATCAGCAAAATAGACAACCCAAAAGCAACACGAAATAGCCCACAAAACAGTCCACTACAAATCAAATAACTCGAACTCACGGCTTCCGATCACCGTCATGTGAGTCTAACTATTAGAAAATTAATTTATCAACATTCCTTTATATTTAAAGCTTAAATACAGAAATTGGACGTTTTATTAACTATGAAGTACCTTCCAAAACTCAAACTACAAAGAAAAAGAGAGGCGATATAGTGATACTTACATCGTAGGGATTGTTCTAGAATTATAGCTTCTTGATTTCATACCCAGGATGTTAATCCTCTTTGAAACCCTTGAATAGAGATTAAGTTAAGTTTAGGGTTTTTCTCTGGTTGTGTTCCATGGATAAATGAAGAGAAAAAATGACATAGGGATCATATATCAACTTTGGAAAAGTCAAAGAGGTGCTAGCTCACATCCTCTTATTGGCACATCTTTTTATGCTTATATCTTTTTATCCATATGCCTTATGAATAAACAATTAAGAGAGTTGGAAACTACATTCCAAGAACTTCAATTTGGTATATAATATGTCCCAGAAAGACCTTATATAACAAACGAAATTTATTACTCAAAAAGCTTCAGTGACACACCTACTTGTCACCTATGCAGTCTGCACAGTCTCGCAAATCGACAAATATCTTTTTACCCCAATGTCGTATTGATGAACGATTTAATGTTTTAGAAAATAGAATCATAGATATTCAATTTGGTAAGTAGATCATCCCCTAATTCAAAGTATATTGGGGAAAAGATCAGATACATTTGACCTAAAATTCAGCATATTTATGAATGTAACTTGTGATGATCTTTGCCAACTTTTGTTCCACAACTCACTTGACTTCAAAAAATAACACATGACTATCATAAGAAAAAAATAACTCATAACACAACCTCCTTATCATTTTGATCATCCTAGTCTCTCCTCAAAAGTAAATGCTATAACATTCCCAACTTGTCGACTTTCGACGAAACTTATTTTCTTCAATTAGTTTAGCTTCTAAGCCTTCCAACCCTCTTGGTACTTGCATTCCATGATCTTAAATATTTGTAACCTCCAAGTTAACATGATTAACTTACTTTATGTACTTTAAAAGATGATATCATTCTAGAGCTTACGTCAACTGCTTATGACGTACTATTACATACGAAACTATAGCGTGTAACACAAGTCATACCTGCCACGATCATAAATAAACACTCTACTACTACACCAACACTGCATTATAGCAACACATGAATCATCATAACAATCAGTTCCCAACATCAAAACAAGGCAATACTAATACTGAGCTAAAACGACAGAACAGCCTTCCGTAAGGCGACAACAATAGCCCAATCAATTACGCTGGGATAAACATCCTGCACCACATATGTAGTACCATTACAATCCTTAGATTCCCAATTGATAACAAGCTCTTCATGTTGTATAAGATTGAATATGAAATAAGTAAAGGTATAAGCCTCAAAGAATTAAATCGCACGATGAGGAATCAAGAAGGAAAGTGTCCTAAAATCATTGTAGCCTCTTGAAGATAAGTATAAACGTCTCCATACTGATCCTCAAGACTCTACTAGACTTGATCATGACTCGTGAGACCTAAGTGAACCTAGTGCTCCAATACCATGATGTCGGGACCAAAATCCATTAAAGATCGTGATGGCAGCTAACACCGCCGTCAGGCAAGCCACCAATAAATGATTAACTTAATTACTCATTTTAGTATTTATAAAATCACAACTTACTTCAATTAAATAGTAAAAACTAAATTTGCAGGGAAAATGGTAATATTTTTGCCATTGCAATGATGAACAACTCATAAGCACCCCCAAAACTTGGTGTCACAAGTGTATGAGCGTCAACTAGGAAATATGGTAAAATACAACATCTGTCTGGAATACAAATTAGACAAGAGTGTGTAATAACTCTGATGGAGACTATGTGTGTTGCGGACTCGTAACATAGAATGCAGCTCACCTGAGTCCCCACAATAGCCCCGCAAAATGTACAGCAAGTGTAGTACGAGTATATAAATGAATGCATACCCAGTAAGTTTCTAGTTTAACCTCGATGAAGTAGTGGCGAGGGGTCGGCTCCGACTGTCACGACCCAAAATCTATTAAAGGTCGTGATGGCAGCGGCACCGATGTCAGGCAAGCCTAACATAAATACTTACTTTAGGTCTCATTTTAATATTCTTGAAATCATAGTTTTCCTTCAATTAAATAGTAGTTGATGAAAATTCCAGAGTAAATAATAATATTTTTAACAATATCGATACCGAATAAACCATAATCACCCCAGAACCCGATATCACAAGTACATGAGCATCAACTAGGAAATACTATAATAAAATACAACATCTGTCCAGAATACAGATTTGGACAGGAAAGAAAATATAAATACTTTAAAGGAGACTCTGCTGGCTACGGGTCGTAATATGGAATGCAGCTCACTTAAGACCCCGTATTAAGCACGCTGTTGAGCCCACAAAGCCACTAAATATATATGTTCCTGCACAACAAAATGTGCATCAAATGTAGTATGAGTACGTAAATAATACGTACCCAGTAAGTATTCAGTCTAACCTCGAAGTAGTAGTGATAAGGGGTCGACTCTGACACTTACTACAGGCTATAAATAAAGCCAGTGATATAATCTAAACATGGATTATATACGACGGCTTAAAGCTCAATATCATGAAGCAAGTAAATAACTCTTTTTTAATTACGAAATTTCCAAACTTATTTTTCATCATTTAACAATTTATCTCAGGCCAATGAGGCAATATCAATTGTTATAAATTCCAAAGCAATCAATTCAATCATGCGCAAATCATGTCGAGGTCATACGACCCGATTCAACATATAAATATAAATTGTGCACTGCCGAGGGTCGAACGGTTCGAACCATAGATGGATCTATTAAATCTACCAAGGAGTTCATCCCGCTCCACAAGAAAAGATAAACACAATCAAACAATCAAAGAAAGGATTTATTAAGAGGAAATTATTCAAGGAAATGCCAATTCTCATTTAACGGTCAAGGAAATGAGTTTTATCCTTTTAAAAATATCCTTTACCAATTTCAATGTGACCAATTTCAATGTGATTTAAGCAATTAAATTAACTAGAAGGTTGCAAATATCACAAGTATAGCATGATTTGAGCCCTAGACTACCCGGACTTAAGTATAATAGTAGCTACACATAGACTCTCATCACCTCATGCGTATGTAGCCCCCACAAATAGAAGCACATATTGAATTATTTTACCTATGTGGTTAATTCCCTCTTACAAGGTTAGAAAGGAGACTTACCTCGCTCTGAAGTTCCATAACCGGCTCCCAATCCTTTCCAATAACTCAACTGATGCCCAACGCTCTAAAACTAGTCAATAAATATTCAAACCATAAAAATATACTCTAATACTCACAATAATTCGATTTAAACAAATTTTCAACTCCGCTCGAAAATTTGATAAAATCACCCTCGGGCCCACATGCCCGAATTCCAAAAAATTTCGATGATTAACTTTAGAGAATTTTTCACAAAGCACCATCTTTTAGTCTTAATTATCCATTTATAGATACCGTTTGCTATATTACGTGTTATAGATATCTTTTATGAAAATATACAATTTATTTCATGTATTTAAGATGTTGTATTTAATAATACAACCAAAAAAATATGCGTGAAAATAGGAATGCCAGCTAATTTTGATATGTATTTACCTGTATTCAAACGCCATTAACGTTAAATACAGTAACGTATCTGCGCAAAATATGGAAGGTTAAAAATGTTAAAAATGGAAGGAAATCTAATCAAATTATGTTTCCCTAATTTTACTTAACGAACTTGAAAGATACCTCATTAAGTTGTATTCTTGTCAAAGAAAGAAACCCAGAAACGTGAAAAAGCAAAAAAATAAAGCAACAGCGGATCGATATTCTTCCATTCTGTTCTCCTTCTTTTCGATTGATACAAATTATATACAAAAGAAGGTATAACTCCTCTATACATATGGCAAGTTTAACAGTTTTGTTGCGTCATTCTGGCAAGTGGAACGATGAGGGCAATTACATCGACTTTTCAATTGAGGAAATACTGATTAAGGAGTATGCCTCCTTTAATGATCTAGTTGCTTCAATTTCTAGTCAACTGGGTATAGATTTGAGCTCAAAGACCATTAAAATACAATACACCGTAGAAGGAAATAGCACGCCAATGGAAATACACAATGATATGGGTTACAGAGTGTATGTAGAATTGAAAAAAGAGAACAGAGAATTTGGGATGTATCCTTTGTGCATAACAACTATCGAAAAAGAGCTTATATCCGGAGGTAGTTTAAATAAAGGCATTGCAAATAGACGAAGCAGTTCAAAGGTATGATTCTGATACAGATGATACACTCGCAATAGAATTTATCAATTTAGGAGAAGTGATTGGAGTGTTCGAATTCCACAAAGATTTGATACTTTCGAAAACTAATCAAAAGAAGGTTATGGCTGGACAAGTATATAAGGATAAAGCGACATTGAAAGAGGTGATGGAGAATTATGCTATAGCTCAAAGGTTTCAATTCCGGGTTGATCGGTCTAATGCTGACAGGTTAGCTGTTTGTTTAAATTTATTGTATTTTTGTGTTTCCTAATGATGATGAACACATATGAAAACATATGTTTGTTTAGGGTGCTCAATTTCATGTATTCAAATGTATTTTACTGGTGTAAAAATACTTTGTTATATACAAAATACTTTGTTTAAATTGCTTGTACTTTGCAGATATCCATTATTATGTATTTTGTTGTATTTGAGCGTACTTGTGTGTTTCTTCCTGATGATGAACACATATGAAAACAGATGTTTATTTAGGGTGCTCAATTACATGTATTCAAATGTATTTTACTGGTGTAAAAATACATTTGGTCTACTGTGGTATTAAGTGTTTGCATATTTATACGAGCGTATTCAGTTGTATTTATTGTGTTTATACGCATTTAAACAAACTGGAATGCAGTAGTATACAAAATTATATATATACTTGTAAATTTGTTAATATGTATTCAAGATGTATAAATGTCAGATTGTATTTTTCTGCTGTATGAACTGTATTTTTTGTAAACAAGTATGCTAATCAAATTTAAATTGTTCGTACTTTGCAGCTATGCATTATTATGTATTTTAGAAGATTGTGAATGGAGGTTTAAGGCTTCAAGCATTAACAAATCAGAACTATTCAAGGTGAGAGAATTCAATGATAATCATACATGTCCGCTGAAGGATAAGGTGTACGAGCAACGGCAGGCTAGTAGCAGTCTTATAGGTGGTATTATAAGGCCAAAGCTTACAAACCATAAGAGGAAATACACTCTGAAGGACATTATTGATGATGTCAAATTAGATTTTGGTGTAGATGTTAGCTACATGTTGGCATGGAGGGCTAAATAAAAGGCAATTAATTTTCTTAGAGGTGAACCGGCTGATTCATACAAGAAATTACCAGGATACTTATATACAATGGATATGACATATCCAGGTTCCCACATCAGATTGGAAAAATCACCAAAGAATGAATTCATGTACGTGTATATATCATTGTATGCCTTTATAAGGGGGTTTGAACATTGTAGACCAATTATTGTTGTGGATGGAAGTCACCTAAAATCTTACTACACCGGGACATTCGTTTCGGCAAGCACGTTGGATGGTGCAGGTGAGTATCTGAATAATAATATAATCTGTTAGTAGTTTCTGAGTTTGAAATACATGTATTTAAATATAATTGTATTCAATTGTATTTATAGGTCATATATTGCCTCTAGCATATGGTGTTATTGATTCAGAGAACGATGCTGCTTGGACGTGGTTCTTTGAACAATTCAAGATAGCATACGATGTAAGGGAAAACATGTGCATTGTTTTAGATAGAAATAGAGTATCATTAACTCTGTATCGAGAGTGTATCCGGATGTACCGCATTTTGCTTGTATATGGCATCTATGGAATAACGTATATAAGAAATTCAAAAAGAGCCACGCCAAGTTGAGCGAGATATACTTCTCGACGGCAAAAGCATATACACAAGCTGAATTTGACAGTCTGAAGGAGAAGGTGGAGAAGGTAGATATTAGGGTGAAAGAATACTTAGAGTTAGTTGGTTACGAAAAGTGGGCTAGGTTGCATGCACCTATTAACAGGGGATGGACAATGACATCAAATATTGCTGAGTCCGCCAATGCCGCACTAGTTTTAGCAAGGGAATTGCCAATATACGACTTCCTCGAAGAAGTTAGGATGATGTTTGGACGTTGGAATTGTAGTAACTGCAAAGAAGCTACACAGACATACAAGACGCTTGGGAAAAAATACCAGGAGATGCTGGAGTTGAATGAGACAATGTGTACATGTATGACTGTAAGTTAAATTTTTTCATTGTTGTATATATTTTTAGTTATTTTCAGAATTACTGGCATAAATACAATTGAATACAATCATTTTTAAGGACTTAATACAACTGAATACATGCAAGCACGTAAAAGGCATATTTTTCCATAGATTTGATATGAATACAACTGAATGTAACTAAGTTACATGCTCAAAAATCTATTTGAATACATCATAATACAACTAGCAATATGAGATTTAATTTTTATATGTATGGTGAATACGTATGATTCTAATGATTTTTTTAGCATACTGTTGCCTAAAGTACAAAAGACTTTTGATAAGTTCTGCAGTTCTCGCAATTGATATTTTGTTGGTCTAAAAATATAATGTATTCATATGTATGCTAATGTTTCAGTTGTATGTAAGGTATAGGTAATTCATGTGAATGTGCACAAAACTTATATTTCTATTTTTAAATGTAGGTGGTACCATCAACTGAATACTTACATACGGTTAACGATGGTGGGAGGAATTACACAGTCTGCTTGTTAGGGAGGAAATGTATTTGTGGGAGGTTCCAAATTGATGAATTGCCATGCCCACATGCTTGGACTGGTTGTCGCCCCATCATGCTATTCTTGATTGTCACGCCAAGACCGTGACGCTGGCTATGCCAGGCATTTCACGTATTGAGTGGAGTGGTACTCTAGATCACACCCCCAGCCGGGTTATTTCTTTCCTTAAAGCTCAGCGTATGGTTGAGAAGGGGTGTGCTACTTATCTAGCTTATGTGAGGGATGTCAGTGTTGACACCCCTTCTATTGATTCAGTCCCAGTGGTACGAGATTTCCCCGATGTGTTTCCAGCTGATCTTCTGGGCATGCCGCCTGATAGAGATATCGATTTTGGCATTGATTTGTTGCCGGGCACTCAGCCCATTTCCATTCCCCCTTATCGCATGGCTCCTCCTGAGTTGAAGGAGTTGAAGGATCAGTTACAGGAGTGGTTGGGTAAGGGTTTCATTCGACCCAGTGTTTCGCCTTGGGGTGCTCCTGTGTTGTTTGTGAAGAAGAAGGACGGTTCTATGCGTATGTGCATTGACTATCGCCAGTTGAACAAATTTACAGTGAAGAATCGGTATCCTTTGCCTCGTATTGATGACTTGTTTGATCAGCTTCAGGGCGTACAGGTGTTCTCTAAGATTGATTTGCGCTCCGGTTACCATCAGTTGAAGATTCGGGACCCAGATATCCCGAAGACTGCCTTTAGGACTCGGTATGGTCATTACAAGTTCCTCATTATGTCTTTCGGGTTGACTAATGCCCCAGCATCTTTCATGCACTTGACGCACAGCGTATTCAGGCCATATCTTGATACATTTGTGATTGTTTTTATTGATGATATTTTGGTATATTCCCGGAGCAGGGAAGAGCATGAGCAGCACCTGAGAGTAGTGCTTCAGACTCTGAGGGAGAAGAGATTGTATGCAAAGTTCTCTAAATGTGAGTTCTGGCTGAGTTCTGTGGCATTCCTAGGCCACGTGGTGTCGAGTGAGGGCATTAGAGTGGATCCGAGGAAGGTAGAGGTCGTGCAGGGTTGGCCCAGGCCCTCCTCAGCTACTGATATCCGTAGTTTCCTTGGTTTGGCGGGTTATTACCGTCGCTTTGTGGAGGGGTTCTCTTCGATCGCAGCACCTATGACTAGATTGACCCAAAAGGGTGCCCCATTTCAGTGGACAGAGGAGTGTGAGGCGAGCTTCCAAAAGCTCAAGACAGCTTTGACTTCGGCCCCAATCTTGATGTTGCCTACCGGTTCAGGGTCCTATACAGTTTATTGTGATGCCTCACGGGTTGGACTTGGTGCGGTATTGATGCAGGACGGTAGGGTGATTGCCTACGCGTCCCGACAATTGAAGGTGCATGAAAAGAACTACCCTGTCCACGATCTTGAGTTAGCTTCCATTGTTCACGCATTAAAAATATGGCGTCATTATTTTTATGGGGTTCCTTGTGAGATTTACACTGATCATCGGAGTTTGCAGCACTTGCTTAAGCAGAAGGACCTGAATATGCGTCAGAGGAGATGGTTAGAGCTGTTAAAGGATTATGATATTACTATTCTTTATCACCCAGGCAAGGCCAATGTGGTTGCCGATGCCTTGAGTCGCCGGGCGGAGAGTTTGGGGAGTTTGGCATATCTACCAGCCTCAGAGAGACCTATGGCAATGGATGTTCAGGCCTTGGCCAGGCAGTTTGTTAGATTGGATCTTTCAGAGCCCAGCCGGGTTCTGGCCTGTGTGGTTTCCCGGTCTTCTCTTTTTGATCGCATTAGGGAGCGATAGTTTGATGACCCTCATTTACTTGTTCTTCAGGACAGAGTTCGGCGTGGTGATGCTCGAGATGTTACCATTAGAGATGATGGAGTGATGAGGATGCAGGGGCGGATTTGTGTGCCCAATGTGGATGATCTTCGAGAGTTGATTTTAGCTGAGGCCCATAGCTCGCGGTATTCCATCCATCCGGGTGCCGCGAAGATGTATCAGGACTTGAGGCAGCACTATTGGTGGAGGCGGATGAAGAAGGATATAGTTGACTATGTGTCTAGGTGCCTCAACTGCCAGCAGGTAAAGTATGAGCACCAGCGTCTGGGTGGGTTGCTACAGCAGATTGACATCCCAGAGTGGAAGTGGGAGCGCATCACCATGGACTTCGTATCTGGACTTCCACGGACTGTGAGGAAGTTTGATTCTATTTGGGTCATTGTGGATCAGCTGACCAAGTCCGCCCATTTCATACCTGTGTGCACTACTTATTCATCGGAGCGGTTGGCGGAGATCTATATCAGGGAGATAGTCCGGTTGCATCGTATTCCAGTTTCTATCATTTCAGACAGAGGCACTTAGTTTACTTCACGGTTCTGGAGAGTCGTGCAGAAGGAGTTAGGCACTCGGGTGGAGCTGAGCACGGCATTTCACCCCCAGACAGATGGACAGTCTGAGCGCACTATTCAGATTTTGGAGGATATGCTCTGTGCATGCGTGATTAAGTTTGGAGGGTCATGGGATCACTTCTTGCCACTGGCGGAGTTTGATTATAACAACAGCTATCAGTCCAGCATTCAGATGGCGCCGTAAGAGGCCTTATATGGTAAGAGATGCAGATCCTCGGTGAGTTGGTTTGAGCCGGGCGAGGCCAGATTATTAGGTACAGAGATGGTTCAGGACGCGATGGACAAGGTCAAGGTGATTCAGGATAGACTCCGTGCAGCCCAGTCCAGACAGAAGAGTTATGCGGACAAGAAGGTTCGCGATGTGGCATTTATGGTCGGCGAGCGGGTTCTACTTCGGGTCTCGCCCATGAAGGGCGTCATGAGATTTGGGAAGAAAGGGAAGCTGAATCCAAGATTTATTGGGCCTTTTAAGATTTTGAGGTGAGTTGGGGAGGTTGCATATGAGCTTGCCTTGCCTCCCAGCCTAGCCGGAGTTCATCCGGTATTTCATGTTTCTATGCTCCGGAGATATCATGGTGACCCATCGCATGTATTGGATTTCAGTTTAGTCCAGCTGGACAAGGACCTATCTTATGTTGAGGAGCCAGTGGCCATTTTGGACAGACAAATCAGAAAGTTGAGGTCAAAGAACATTGCTTCGGTGAAGGTCCAGTGGCGGGGTCAACCGGCCGAGGAGGCGACTTGGGAGACCGAGCAGGATATGTGCAGCCAGTACCCTTATCTTTTTGCTACTTCAGGTATGTCTTCTATACTCGTTCGAGGACGAACGAATGTTTAAGTGTAGGAGGATGTAACGACCCGGCCGGTCGTTTTTGGAATTTATGCCCCGACTCCCCATTAACTGCTTTCCCTAAGTTCATTTCTGCTATTTTTGTTTGCCGGGATGTTCGGTTCTACGATTCAGAGTGTTTTGGGACACTTAGTCCCTAAATGAGAGCTTAAGAGTTTAAAAATGGTCCGTATTCGGAGCAGTGTCAAAATGACCTCGGAATGGAAATCTGATGGTTCCGTTAGCTCCGTTAGGTTATTTCAGGGTTGGGAGCGTGTTCGGAATGTATTTTGGAGGTCCGTAGCTCATTTAGGCTTGAAATGCCGAAGTTTGAAATTTTTGAAGTTCCGGTCCAATAGTGAATTTTTGATCCGAGGGTCGGTTTGGGATTCCGGAAGTTGCTGTAGCTTCGGCATGTCATTTTGGATGTGCTTGCAAATTTTCAGGTCAATCGGACGTGTTTTCGTTAGGTTTTGAAGCGAAAGCGAGTTTGGTTAAGTTTTGAAGTTCTTAAGTTCTAATCATTGAGTAATTCGTGTTTCCGGCGTTGTATTAGGTGATTTGAGGATTTGAGCAAGTTTGAATGATGTTATAAGATATGTCTGTACGTTTGATCGAGGTCCCGGGGGCCTCGGATGTGTTTTGGATGCCCAACGGGCCATTTTATGTTGAAAAATAGTTGCAGGTTTTCTGCTGTTTCTGCTGCAGATTTTAACCCTCTGCGATCGCATGCCGTTCCATGCGATCGCGTAGTGTAATTTCTGAGGGGCCTGTTTTCCTTCAATGCGATCGCATAATGCCTCCTGCGATCGCATAGCTTTAACTTTTCCTTCTCCGCGATCGCGATGTCCCTTGTGCGATCGCGTAGTTCAATCTCTTTGCCTTACGCGATCGCAGGCCTCCCACTGCGATTGCATAGAACAGTTTCCCAGGGCTTCAAAGTTTCTTCTACGCGATCACGTAGCTACTCCTGCGATCGCATTGAATTAAATGCCTGGGCAGATTATATCTTTTCAAAAACGAGGGTTCTTCCATTTTTACAAAAACTCAAGCTAGAGAGCTCGGTTTTGGGAGATTTTTCGAGGGATTTTCAGAGGCAACTATTGGGTAACGATTCCTTACTCTCTTATGATTAATACCCACTAATCTAATCTTGAATTCAACCTTTAATTTCGGATTTTGAATGAAACTTGGGGTAAAATCCTTAGACCTAATTGTGATGATTTGAGGGGGCATTTGACCTCCGATTTGGGAGATGTTTATATGGTTAGACTCGTAAGAGTACGAGGGTTCTGAAAATGTAAAAATATTTTGATTCCGAGACGATGGCTGGAGGGGTATTTTGGTCATTTTACCCATTTTCGCGCCTTAGCTTTAATTTTAACAGTGTAATTAGTTACTTGCGATGTTATTTACAATATGTAATTGGTTTGAATAGATTTGGGCCACTCGGAGTCGGATACTCGTGGCAAGGGCATTGTTTCTTAGCGGTTTTGTACCGGTTCGAGGTAAGTGGCTTGTCTAACCTTGTGTGGGGGACCCCTCCCCTTAGGATATCTTATGTGTTGATTTAAACGCCTTGTACCCGAGGTGACGGGCGTGTACTTGTGCAAATTTTTGAAAATCCGCTTTACTTGAATTGCTCAAACTGTGTTACCTCTGTTATTTGACTGTATTAAATGCAAGATTTATCCGGTGTTAGTTAGAGAAATATGACTAGATAGAATTAACTGTCTAAATGCTTAATTGCCTTAATTGAAATTTACGTGGAACATGTTGGGTTAGAACTTAACTGTTAATTGTAGTTGTGTATTCCCTTCTCTGAGAATTTTCCTTGTTTTTGATTGTGTTTTTGTATTGTGGACTGCGGGTTCAATTCCCGGAGATCCTTGTTACTGAGATGAGTGGACTGCGGGTTTGATTCCCGGAGATCCTTGTTACTGAGATGATCGGACTGCGGGTTCGATTCCCGGAGATCCTTGTTACTGAGATGAGCGGACTGCGGGTTCAATTCCTGGAGATCCCTGTTATTGAGATGAGTGGACTGCGGGTTCGATTCCCGAAGATCCTTATTACTGAGATGAGTGGACTGCAGGTTCAATTCCCGGGAGATCCACGGACAGCTGAGGGACACTTGTTATGTTATTTTTCCTTGTTAGTTTTAAATTGCTAGTGACTTGTAGCTTCTATTCTGTTTTGCTGTCATTTCAGATTATTTACTGCTTTACACTGTTCGATACTGTTATTATATCATTCTCAGTAGGGCCCTGACCTTCTTCGTCACTACTCCATCGAGGTTAGGCTTGGCACTTACTGAGTACCGCGGTGGTGTACTCATACTACTCTTCTGCACACTTTTGTTGTGCAGATCCAGGTACTTCTGATCGCGCGCATTATCGGTGATCGCAGAGCTACTTTGGGAGACTTGAGGTATGCATCTGCCGCGTCCGCAGATCCGAAGAGTCTCCTTCCACTCTTCCTTATAGATAGTAGTTCATTTCATTTTGCTCGGTTGTATAGATATTTCTGGATGATAGAGCCATAGCTTAAATTCTTTAGCCTGTGTTTGCCCGTGAGTTTCCGGGTCTTGGAGGTTGTTTCAGTATTTTGAGTTAGAGTGTATGTGCCAGGCGGCACTCATTACATTTCTTATGATAATCAGTATTAGTTTTATTGTTTTCGTAAAGGTTGTTGAATTTCCGCAATGTGTTAGGCTTACCTAGTCGCGAAGACTGGGTGCCGTCATGACAGATTCACGATTGGTGAACTAGGGTCGTGACATTTATATAGTTAAATGGTTAGTTAAATACATCTGAATACGACTGACTAACATATTTAAATACAGCTAAGTACTGTTGAATAATAGACTTAAATACAAATGTGTACATCTGAATACAACTAACCACTTAAATACAATTGAAATTTACAGTAAATACAGTTGAATAAAACTAAGAGCGTGAACTTATATTTTTACAAATGTGACTTTTAATACAACTTTGACTTTCAAATAGAACTGAACAATATAGTTTAATAGTACTTGTAGTAAATGAATACACAATAAAACAGCTGAATACATCTAAATAATACATTTGAATACAACTTACTCTTGCCGGAGAATCACTTAAATACAGCTGAATACATCTGATATTTAAATACAGATGAATACAACTAAAAGCAAAAAAAATACAGTTGAATTCTGACATTGACATTAACATTTTCATTAACTAAAACCTGTTCAAAAAAAGTTAATTGATATTAATACATACGTGACTCATGTAAGATATGTATTAAACCATAGAATAACCATGAATACTTATCAAAAACCAAAGTGAAACAGTTATTGAAAAGTAGCAATTGTCATACACGAACACTGTTGCTATTAGTGATCAAAACTAAGTAGCATCTACAACTAAAACTACTCAAAATAGTTTTCAGCTCTATTCTACACTCCAAAACTATAATAACCGAAAGCTATTCTAACACTATCTGCATCTTAGCATCCGACTCAGTGATTTGCCTAGTAATCTTTGAAGGTGCTTCATTCTCGCTTATGGAATCAGCGGCTATCTTGCTCATAACATATTCCCATAGGAGAGCTCCATATCTTTGACAGAGTAAAGTCGAATCAAATGTTGTATTCAGAATCTCTCCGAGAGTGCTCAGAAACTCTGCGTATGCTGCAACATGCGCTCCACAATCCCTAAAAAATAATTTATTGAAACAATTAAAAATAACTCATACAATTAGATTTGTATGTAACATACAAGAATGATGATTGAATACTTACATGTTCCCTGCTTTTTGTTGAGGCAGGTCTGAAATGAAAAAAACTTCAAAGGGATCGTTTTGTGACTTGTCAGTGTATGTTGAATAAGCAGACCAATCTATGCCTTGACTATCTGTAATGACCCGGCCGGTCGTTTTTAGAATTTACACCTCGTTCCCCTATTAACTGTTTCCCCTAAGATCATTTCTGCTATTTTGGTTTGCCGGGACGTTCGGTATTAGGATTCGGAGTGTTTTGGGACACTTAGTCCCTAAATGAGAGATTAAGGTTGAAAAATGGCCCGTATTCGGAGCAGTGTGAAGAAGACCTCAGAATGGAAATCCGATGGTTCCTTTAGCTCCGTAAGGTGATTTCGGGGTTGGGAGTATGTTCGGAATGTATTTTTGAAGTCCGTAGCTAATTTAGGCTTGAATTGGCGAAGTTAGTATTTTGGCGATTTCCGGTTGATAGGTGAGATTTTGATCCGGGAGTCGGAATGGAATTCCGAGAGTTGCTGTAGCTTCGTTAGGTGATTTGGGATATGTGTGCAAAATTTTAGGTCATTCGGACATGGTTTGGTTGGGTTTTTGATCGAATGCGTGTTTTGAAAGTTTTAGAAGAACTTAGGCTTGAATTTGATGTAATTTTATGGTTTTGGTGTAGTTTGAGGTGTTTTTAGGATTAGAACAAGTTTGAATAATGTATTAAGATGCGTTGGTGCTTTTGGTTGAGGTCCCGAGGGCCTCGGGTGTGTTTCGGGTTGTATCGCGCTCTTACTTGATGTTTCAACGCCGTATCTTTGGACATAAAGGGGTACCACAATGATTAAATAATCTCCAAATTAATTTTTTATTAACCATTAGATCCGTATCTTAATTTTGGAGCCATAGCAAAAAGAATCGTCGAATTTGGACATCGTATGAGGGAGTTATGCTCATTTTCGTGTGCGAGAAAGTGCCGGTTGCTGTCATAACCGCAAAAGCGGAAATTGACCGCGGAAGCGGTACCGCAAAAGCGGAAATAGCGCCGCGGAAGCGGAAAATATCCGCGGAAGCGGAAAATTTTCCGCAGAAGCGAAAAATTGGCCTGGGCAGAGACCTTAAGTTCCGAAAATGGCCCATTTTCTCCATTTTTGACTTCTAGAGCTCGGTTTTGGGAGGAATTTCGAGGGGTTTTCATGAGCAATGATTGGGTAACGATTCTCTACTCTCTTATGCTTAATACTTACTAATCTAATCATGATTTCATTCGTATTTTCGGATTTTTGAATGAAAAATGGGTCAAAATCCTTACACTAAATTGTTGAGTTTTGAGTGGGTATTTGACCTTCGATTTGTGAGACTTTTATATGGGTAGACTTGTGAGAGTACGGGGGTTCTGAAAATGTAAAAATTATCCAATTCCGAGATGTGGGCCCGAGGGGCATTTTGGTCATTTTACAAAATTTCGCGTATTAACTTAGAATTTAATTGTAGAATCAATTGCTTGAATTATTATTTATATTATGCAATTTAATTGAATAGATTTGAGCCATTTGGAGTCGAATACTCGTGGCAAGAACGTGATTTTGGATTGAATTTTGAGCCGGTTCAAGGTAAGTGGCTTGTCTAACCTTGTGTGGGGGACTTTGTCCCTTAGGATATGATATGTGGTAATTGAATGCCTTGTACGTGAGATGACGAGCGCGTACTTGAGCTAATTGTTGAAAACCCGAATTTTACTTAAATTACTGGAACTGAGTTTCTTTCGTATCTGTTTTATTCTACTTGCTATTATAGCCTGTGCTAGTATAGAAAAGCATGTTTAATTGATCCAAATTGCCTATTTGCTTAATTTGCCTTAATTGAAATTACGTGGAGCATGTCGGGCCAGAATTATTTATTTCTTTGTATTATACTTCAATTTCTGAATATTTCTCTGATCTTGGTTGTGCATTTACATTGGGACTACAGATGTAGGATTCAGGTAACTCCCCCCCTTGTTTGTTTACTTTGGGACTACGGGTTCGATTCCCGGGAGATCCCCCTGCACGTGTTATGTTCTAAGACCGAGAGTGCGGTATACCAAGAGATCCCTGGCACAGAAATGATTATATATGGAGGATACCAGGAGATCCTCGAGATACCAAGAGATCCCCAAATTATTATTGTGGATACCAAGAGATCCCTGGCACATAAATGATTATATATGGAGGATACCAGGAGATCCTCGGGATACCAAGAGATCCCCGAATTATTATTGTGGATACCAAGAGATCCCAGAATTATTATTGAGGATACCAAGAGATCCTAGAATTATTATTGAGGATACCAGGAGATCCTCGGGATACCAAGAGATCCCCGAACGATTTATTGAGGATACCAAGAGATCCTCGGGATACCAGGAGATCCCCGATGATAAATATCCAGTTGTGGTTTGTACCTCTATTCATTGATTGTGCTTGTTCTCTGCTACTGTTTTACTTACTTTCTTGCTGGATATCTGCTGTGATTATACACATATTGTCTCCTCATTATCATATTGATCATTATGTTTTACCTCAGTAGGGCCCTGACCTTCCTCGTCACTACCCAACCGAGGTTAGGCTTGGCACTTACTGAGTACCGCTGTGGTGTACTCATGCCTCTTCTGCACATGTTTTTCATGTGCAGATCCAGGTACTTCCGGTCCGGCACATTTTTAGTGATCCAGGAGTGATATTCAGAGACTTTGAGGTATATCTGCCACATCCGCAGACCAGGAGTCTCTATCATATTCCAGCTGTAGTATATGATTTTTCCTTTCTGTCGGTTGTGTAGAAATTCCGGAGTTAGAGCAGTGTTATGTATTACTCTTAGCCTGTGTTTCCTGTGAGTTTCCGGGTTTTGGGAGTGTGTTTGGATTTCATGATATGGGTTGTATTATGCCAAGTGGCACTTATACACGGTTTTCTTTTGACAGTAAAATTTTCAGTCGTTTGCTTCCGCAATTTAGTTTGTTTTTCCGCAAGTTGTATAAATTACGCATTGTTAGGCTTACCTAGTTGTAGGGACTAGGTGCCATCACGACATGTTCACGGAGGGTGAACTAGGGTCGTGACAAGTTGGTATCAGAGTGCTAAGTGTTAAAGTGTATGTGCCAGGAGGCAATTTATATACATTGTTCCTGTTATTTAGTTTTGATTATAAATTTTCCGCAAATGATTTTACTTCCGCAAGGTGTTAGGCTTACCTGGTCGCAAAGACTTGGTGCCGTCATGACGTGTTCATAATTGGTGAACTAGGGTCGTGACAAGTTGGTATCAGAGCTCTAGGTTCATAGGAGTCACGGAACACAGGCCGATTTATTAGAGTCTCGCTGATTGGTACGGAGACGTCTGTACTTATCTACGAGAGGCTATGTAACCATTAGGAAAATTATACTTTATTTCATTCCTTATCGTGCGTCATTTATTCAGTTGGAGCCTGTATCATATGTTTTTTTGCATCCACTCGTGTATTGAAATTGCGCACTCGGTATCAAGTATGCGCCGACGGTTCGTGATGCTACAGAGGGATTATAAGGGAGCCAAGAATTTACTCAACCATTATTACTGCGTGTCATCCATATCGATAATGCAAAGGTATTAAGAGATCCATTCAATTGTGCACATGGGGGTGCACTAGGTTCTGATATTCGGTTGATAAGGACGGTCTTGAGAAGGTTTACTTAACTGCATAATCATGGCAGTAATGGTAGAGTCACGAGGTGGATGTAGATCTAAATATAGTTGGTGGTAATAAAGACTATATGGTTCGTATGAGATGTCTATTTAGCGAAGGGTACAACTAGCAACCGGGATGTTGGAGGAAGTGAGTTTAACTATCCTACGAAGGACATGTACCAAATGAATGGCTTGAGTTGTCTTATGATGGTGATGTACAAGCGATAAAGGTTAGTATCGTGGATTATCAGTATGTATCTTATGGCTTTGCGCCAAGTGAAAGGAGTTCACTATCAACGATCAAATTGTGGGTCATGTGTCATATAAGATTTGGCATGCGATGTATTTAAATGGTATTCAAGAGTTCTCTGAAACTTGCATACCAGTAAGAGCTGAGATTTGTATGGGATGGTGTTTGGACCTTCGATGTTCCTATGTCCATAATAATTCTATATTTCAGTATCAGCCGGAAATTGGAAACAATTTCAGGATATTCGTTGTGCTCCAGTCAATCAGGACACTTCCATGGGACAATCATCTTTTAATGCACCACTAGCATGGGATTTCTTAAATGGTTATTCTCGTTATCCGGCACATACTCAGTATGAGCAGCCGAACTGTAAACGGGTTGTTATGAACGTGGTGATACTAGAAACATCATGAGAAATTGTCCCAGACTTGGGAGAAATCTACTTCATCAGAACACATAGTCAACACACTCCATTATAGTTACTAATCTATATACGCTACAAGTTAGATATGGAGAACGAACGGGTAGATAACGCCTAAGAGGTGGATGCCCGACCCATTGATATAACTACTATAGTATGGCTGAGGCCACTACACCAGATGGTGTCATTACATGTGCAATGCTGATTGTTATAAAAAGATATTTTTCCTTAACTTGATTTGGTTTTGAAAATTGAGGCGAGTCCTTGTAATGTGCTCCACTCATGAGTGAGCTTCGTAATCCTGAGATCTACTTATGTGAATACTCATGCTGGGCTATTATATGGAGATAGTTATCCCTATCATTATGTGTTGGTCACTAAGAATATCTAAGAGGCTAAAAGTGACTTTATATTACTTCCTACAGTGAGTTTTGATGTAATTTCAGGATAATTAATTTCAATTGTCAATTATATGCCCTATCGGTATGAGGGTTCATTATATGTTGTGATTCTCTTTGACGTAAATTATTGAAAAGAGAAAGAAAGGAAATGAAAAATTTTAGTTGGCGCAATGTGCAAATACTTGTGATTCAAAGTTGAGGGTGATATCCTCGAATAATTATATGATGTGAAATGCTTTAAACCGAGCTAGAAGTTGCGGTGGATGTTATATAAGGACAAGGTCCTGGTGGTGAAAAGTTATGTCTTTAAAATTCTCATTTTATGAAATTTAAAATTTTGTACTATCTTTTAAATGGGAGTCATGCCTGTTAGGCTTATTTGACAATTCTTGTGTATTTTCTTTTCATATTCGATCATTTTTTTCGTTGTTAACATTGAGTTTTAGCCTACGAGATGGGCGCCCAGGTGGTGTTAAATGTGACTCGTCAATTCGGGTAAGTAATTATGAGATCTTCATGCTTCGTTGTGAGTAAAGCGGAGGTCTAAAATGAGATGTTTGTTAACATAAGTTTAATTGGCAATGTTGTGATTTATGAACAACTATTATGGCCAAATACATGGTTATTAGCATACAGATGATGTGTTTTATGTCCAGATATCAGCATGATAATGCGATGCTTATAATGATGAGATTATTGTTATTGATATATACATTGTGGTGTTTCATTGGGTTGTGGATGTGTTGTTAGGAGTTGTTTTGGTGTTACTCTGGCAGGTGGATAGGCCCAATTACAGGGGAGGCTCTGCCGAAATTTCTGAAAAATTTGGGAGTTAGAAAAATTTAAGACATTAAGATGTGCGAAGAAAGAGGTAAGTTACGCTGTGCCTTTGAGGACGAATGGCCCTAAGTGTGGGAGAATGTAACATCCTGAAGGAAACAAGTTCGAAGTATTTAAGCACTATTAAAAGTTGAGATATGTTGAAATAAGACTAATGCAGTGTGACAATGTGGAATTCAGGCCATATGATGAATGTTAGATGTTGAAGTTTGAGTATTTTCCTAAGGTTATGGACTAAGGATGAGGTGAAACCTTCAGTTAAGTTGAAGGATTAGTTATAGGAATTTTCTTGAGAAGGGTTTTATTCGGCCTTGTATATCACCTTGGGGGTGCTCCTATCTTGTTGTGAAAAATAAGGATGGTTCCATGCGTATGTGTATTGATTATCGCCAGTTGAACAAGACTATAGTGAATAACCGCTATCCTTTGCCTCGTACTGATGATCTGTTTGACTAGCTTCAGGGCGCACTGGTATTTTCTAATATTGACTTATGCTTAGGTTACTATCCGTTGAAGGTTCGGGAGCCAGCTATCCCGAAGATTGCTTTCAGGACTCAATATGATCATTACGAGTTCCATGTATGTCATTTGGACCGACCAATGCCCCAGCAGGTTTTGTGCATTTGATGCACAGAGTATTTCGGCAATATCTTTACTCTTTGTTATTGTCTTTATTGATGAAATTTTGGTGTATTTCCGGAGTCGGGAAGATCATGAGCAGCACCTGAGGACAGTGCTTCAGACTATGAAAGAAAAGAAATTATATGCAAAGTTTTCAAAATGTAAGTTCTTGTTGAATTCCGTGGCATTCTTAGATCACGTGGTATCAAGTGAGGGTATTCGGGTGAATCCGAAGAAGGTAAAGGCAGAGTAGAGTTGGCCTAGACCCTCCTCAGCTACAGAGATTCGTAGTTTCCTTGGCTTGGCGGGTTACTACCGTCGTTTTGCGGAGGGGTTTTCATCGATTGCAACCCTTATGACTAGATTGACCTAGAAGGGTGCTCCATTTCAGTGGACAGAGGAGTGTGAGGCAAGCTTTCAAAAGCTCAAGACAGCTTTGACCACGACCCCAATTTTGATATTGCCTATTGGTTCGGGGTCTTATATAGTATATTTTGATGCTTCACGGGTTAGCCTTGGAGCGATGTTGATGCAGGACGGTAGGGGGATTGCCTACGCGTTCAGACCGTTGAAGATACATGAAAAGAATTACCTTGTCCACGACCTTGAGTTAGCTGCTATTGTTCATGCCTTGAGAATCTGGTGTCATTATTTGTACGGTGTGCCTTTTGAGATTTATATTGATCACCGGAGCTTTCTTATAACAAAAACTATCAGTCCAGCATCCAGATGGCGCCGTATGAGGCCTTATATGGTAGGAGATGTAGATCTCCGGTGGGTTGGTTTGAGCCGGGCGAGGCTAGATTATTGGGCACAGAGATGGTTCAGGATGCGATGGAGAAAGTTAAAGTGATTCAGGACAGACTCCGTGCAGCCCAGTCCAGACAGAAGGGTTATGCGGACAAGAAGGTTCGTGATGTGGCATATATGGTTGGCGAGCGGGTTCTGTTTCGGGTTTCGCCTATGAAGGGCGTCATGAGAATTGGGAAGAAAGGGAAATTGAGTCTGAGGTTTATTTACCCTTTTGAGGTATTGAAGCATGTTGGAAAAGTTGCTTATGACCTTGGCCTACCTCCCATCTTGGAAGGAGTTCATCCGATATTTCAGGTTTCGATGCTCCGGAGGTATTACGGAGACCCTTCGCACGTGTTGGATTTCAGCTCAGTTCAGTTGGACAAGGATTTATCTTATGTTGAGGAGCCAGTGGCTATATTGGATAGACAGATCAGAAAGTTGAGGTCAAAGAGCATTGCTTCAGTAAAGGTTCAATGGCGGGCTTCAGAATTGGGAGGCTACACCATTCCCAGTCAGGCAGGAGTCCGGGTAGACTTGTCCTGCCACCTTTCCTGCATCACGAGTTATCCCAGGGTGTAACTCGGATGTTTTTCTTTAGTATTCCTGTTTTTCGTTTCTTGAAATGTAAACCCTATTATCTTCCCGATTCCAAGGAATAAAATCAGTGTTCATCATTATATTTTCCTTTTTTCTGATTTTCGCTATTTTTCTTTTATCTTTTCTTTTCAGTTATAATAATGCGGCTTTAAATAACATGACATGCTTGCGAACTTCACACCCAGATCCAAACACGGTGTCTAATTGTGAAATAATGAACCAAAAACTGGAATATGATGAAGAAGAAGCTTTTAGGGAAATAAATCGAGAACTGGAACACTTTGAGAATAAACCTAAGCCAAATTTGAATGACACCGAGCCAGTTAACTTGGGAACTCCTGAAGAGATCCAAGAGACCAAGATAAGCATTCACACAGAGGAGAAAACTCGAGATGCAATAATTCAGCTCCTGTTTGAGTTTAAAGATGTGTTTTCTTGGTCATACGATGACATGCCAGGACTGGTGTTGATCTAGTGGTGCATAAATTGCCAATCTACCCTGATTGTCCCCCAGTTCAACAGAACCAGAGGAAATTCAAGACTGACGTTAGTGATAAGATCAAAGAAGAGATCACAAAGCAGCTAAAAACAGGGGTAACTCGGGTGGTTCAGTATACCACGTGGTTAGCTAATGTAGTTCCTGTGCCGAAGAAAGATGGGAAAACTCGGGTGTACGTGGACTACTGAGATTTGAATAGGGCGAGTCCCAAAGATAACTTCCCTTTGCCCAACATCCATATCCTTGTTGACAACTGTGCCAAACATGAGATACAGTCCTTTGTGGATTGTTATGCGGGATATCACCAGGTGTTGATGGATGAGGAAGACGCTGAGAAAACCGCTTTCACTACACCTTGGGGCACTTACTGTTATCGAGTTATGCCATTAGGTTTGAAGAACGCCGGAGCGACGTACATGAGGGCCATGACTGCTATTTTCCACGATATGATGCATCAGGAAATAGAGGTGTATGTGGACGACGTGATCGCCAAGTCCAGAACTCAAGACGATCATGTCCAAGATTTGAGGAAGTTCTTTGAGAGGCTGCGAAAGTACGATTTAAAGTTGAATCCGGCCAAATGCGCCTTCGGAGTCCCATCGGGCAAACTTCTGGGTTTCATAGTCAGCAGGAGAGGTATCGAGTTAGATCCGACAAAGATAAAGGCTATCCGGGACTTACCTCCTCCAAGGACAAAGAAAGACGTAATGAGCCTTTTGGGCAGATTAAACTACATCAGTCGGTTCATCACCCAACTGACTTCCACGTGCGATCCCATATTCAAGTTGCTGAGGAAAGATGTCGCAATCAAATGGATAGTTGAGTGTCAAGAGGCTTTCGACAAAATCAAAGAATATCTGTCGAAAACTCCTGTTTTGGTCCCTCCAGAACAAAGGAGACCTCTGTTTTTGTATCTGACAGTCTTAGAAAACTCTTTTGGTTGTGTCCTCGGGCAGCATGATGCAACGAGGAAGAAAGAACAGGCGATCTACTACTTGAGCAAGAAGTTCACTAGTTATGAAGTCAAGTACACCTTGTTGGAAAGAACATGATGTGTTCTAACATGGGTCGCTCAAAAGTTGAGACACTATCTCCAGGCTCACACCACTCACCTCATTACCAGGCTGGATCCTTTGAAGTACATATTCCAGAAACCGATGCCCACCGGAAGATTGGCAAAATGGCAAATCCTGCTTACTGAGTTTGACATAGTCTATGTCACTCGCACGGCAATGAAAGCCCAGGCATTGGCGGATCAATTGGCTGAAAACCCGATTGATGAGGAGTACCAACCATTGAATACCTACTTTCTAGATGAGGAGGTAAACACAATAGAAGCAGTCCCTGAAGACGCCCGTGCTTGGAAAATGTTCTTCGATGGAGCAGTAAACGCCAAAGGTGTAGGGATTGGGGCAATTTTGATCTCTCCCACCGGTCAGCACTACCCAGCTACGGCTAGGCTCCATTTCTTTTGCACAAACAATACAGCTGAGTATGAAGCCTGCATCATGGACATGAATATGGTAATTGACCAAGATGTCGAAGACTTACTGATCATGGGAGATTCTGACTTAATTATCAGACAAGCCCAAGGAGAATGGGAGACCCGAGACGTCAAGCTCATTGCTTACCGACAGCACGTGGAAGATCTCAGCAGACGATTTACATCAATAGAGTTCAGGTACATCCCGCGGTGTCACAACGAACTAGCTGATGCACTCGCCACGTTAGCTTCGATGCTACCTTATCCAGGCAACGCCCACGTCGATCCTTTGGAAATCCAAATCAGGGAAGGACACGGTTACTGCAATGTAATCGAGGCAGGACCAAATATCCAGCCATGGTACCACGATATCAAGAGGTTTCTAAAAACACAAGAGTACCCCAAACATGCTACTGGAGATCAGAAGAGAACCATCAGGCGACATGCAAGTGGTTTCTTTTTGAGCGGCGAAGTCTTATACAAGAAAACCCCGGATCTCAACCTATTAAGATGTGTTGACGCCGAAGAAGCCGGGAGGATCATGCAAGAAGTACACGCAGGAGTGTGTGGGACTCATATAAACGGGTATGTTTTGGCCAAGAAAATCTTACGAGCTGGTTATTATTGGATAACAATGGAAAAAGATTGCTTCAGTTTCGCCCGAAAATGCCATCAGTGCCAGGTGCATGGAGATCTGATTCATGCGCCTCCAACAGAGCTACATCCTATGTCGGCGCCTTGGCCGTTCGTCGCTTGGGGCATGGACGTCATTGGTCCGATTGAGCCAAAGGCATCTAATGGTCACAGATTCATATTGGTTGCCATCGATTATTTCACAAAATGGGTCGAGGCTATCACTCTCAAATCGGTCACCAAAAAAGCTATGGTGGACTTTGTACACTCAAATCTTATCTGTCGTTTCGGTATTCCTGCAACTATCATCACAGATAATACGGCAAACCTGAATAGTCATTTGATGGGGAATGTATGCGAACAATTCAAAATAACGCATAGAAACTCCACTCCTTATCGGCCCAAATCCAACGGCGCCGTTGAAGCAGCAAACAAAAACATCAAAAAGATTTTGAGAAAAACAATCCAAAGTTCCAGGCAGTGGCACGAACAGTTGCCTTTCGCTTTATTGGGATATCGCACCACAGTGCGCACATCGGTAAGCGCCACCCCATACTTGTTGGTTTATGGGACCGAAGCTGTGATACCGGCGGAGGTAGAAATTCCTTCGCTCCGAACCATTGTTGAAGCAGAGATTGAAGATAGCGAGTGGGTTAAGACCCTTTTGGAGCAGTTGACCTTAATTGATGAAAAGCGAATGGCTGCGGTCTGTCACGGGCAGTTGTACCAACGAAGAATGGCCCGTGCCTACAACAAGAAAGTACGACCCAGGAATTTTGAAGTCGGGCAATTGGTGTTGAGGTGCATTCTTCCCCACCACCAGGAAGCTAAAGGAAAATTCTCTCCTAATTGGAAAGGTCCGTACATCATCAGGAAAATACTACCGAGAGGAGCGTTATATCTGGGTGATGTTGAAGGAAATGATCCCGAAACGGCAGTGAACGCAGACGCAGTCAAAAGGTACTATGTCTAAGTTTACTTCGATGATGTTTTGCCGCATTTGAGATGATGAAGGCTTTTGTTCCCGCCACCCAAACACTATCCACCCTTTTGCAAACCATTTTGAGTCGGTTACCTTTCTTTGGCTACCCTCTTTGGAATCCAAAAGCACCAATCAACCATTTCTAAAAAAAATAAAAATAAAAAAAAATAAAAAAAATTTAATTATACCAAATGAATACCTAAACTACGTTCTGACTTGATTCCGAAAGGATACGTAGGAAACCTCTATCTGAGGTTCAGTCACACCAAACCAAAACTCCAATCATCCCCCGAAATTGAAACTGGGGCAGATGTTATAATGGTTCGACCATTGAGTCTACCGAATGATTCCAAAGTTGTAATCCCGTCCACAATTCCTTTTTCCCAAAACCGAGCGCAAGTCCTTCGGATCAATTGCCAAAAGCGGGAACGCTAAGAGACATCATAGATGGAAAGCAAGCGTTCAGAACTGAGAAAGATAAATGAGAGAGTCTTATCGGTGAAAACCTTCGGGCACCATGAGGCGACGAGAGCAGAGAAACAAAATGAGAGAGTCCGTTTAGTAAAAACTCACAAAGAGCATTATCGGGCGACGTTGAGAAGAGAAATGAGAGAGGTCAATTAGTGAAAACCCGCAAAGGGCGCTATCGGCCGAAAAGAGGTATCTCATCACTAGAAGTACTGGCAAGGTTCCCTGGTTCGGAAATGCGGATCAATGGATTTATAAGAAGCCGGAAGTTGGTACAGGTCGGGCGTCCAGTCCAAGAAGCATGTCATGTCCATTTGAAGTCAGCATGCACCCCAGATAAGTTTTTCTTTTCCCCTGAAAGGGTCGTTTCTATTTTTTTTAATTCATCTCTTCCACTCCGTGTTTGTTTTCTTTCCTTGGGATCCCCTTCGGTTTAACCCCAAACCCCCGAAACTTGTTACAAAGGAAAAGGTGGCAGAATTGGTTTCACAGGGCTCCACCTGACAAAAGCCAAAGAAAATGCCCAGCCTCAGCTAGTGCGTTAGTCCAATCTTGACTGACCATTGTTTGTTGATGTTCCCTAAAGGAAAAACCTCTTAGAAAGAAAGAGGGTCAAAGGCAAAAGTTCTAAGAATAGAATGAAGCAAAAGGCCAGTGCCCACACGGGCAAATCATCATGGAGACCTAAAAGTTTGAGTTTTGTCAAGATCAAGAGAATTCCCCTTTTAAGATCTACGAGCAGCAAGGTTCTCGGCGGAAAGGGACTGCGGTCAAGCAATCGAGATGATCAAGGCCACAAAACCAACCACCACTTTAAACTAACAAATTGTTCTTTGTTGCACATCAAAACAGGTGTAATTCCGGCAACCATACAAGAGATGGACGCAACCTGGAAGAGAAAAACAATACACAAGTGCTGGAACAGCTTCGTAGCAGAAAATCGACCAAAAGGGAAGTTTCTCCTCTGATTCTCTCATGCATTGTGTTAAATGAAGAAGATAAGAATAAAGTTAGAAAAGATCGAAAGAAAGAAGAAAAGAAGTAAAAAATAAAAATCCCAAAAGAAAATTCATGGTAGCATAGGGTCCCATTCCCTAGAAATTCCGGCATAACCCGTGGATCTCCCTGGCATAACCCAAGGAGCCTTTTCTTTCCAAATCCCGGCATAACCCGATGATTTTCCCGGCATAACCCGTGGACCCTTAACGGCATAACCCGTTGAACCTTTTCGACATAACCCGATGATTATCCCGGCATAACTCGTGGACCCTTAACGGCATAACCCGTTGAACCTTCCGGCATAACCCGATGACCTTCCCGGCATAACCCGTGGACCTAACGGCATAACCCGTTGAACCTTCCGGCATAACCCGATGACTCCCCGGCATAACCCATGGACGCTTAACGGCATAACCTGTTGAACCTTCCGGCATAACCCGATGACTCCCCGGCATAACCCGTGGATCCCTAATGGCATAACCCGTGAACCCTTTTTCGGCATAACCCGATAACCATTCCCGGCATAACCCGTGGACCCTTAACGGCATAACCCATTGAACCTTTTCAACATAACCCGATGATTTTTCCGGCATAACCCGTGGACCCTTAACGGCATAATCCGTTGAACCTTCCGGCATAACCCGATGACCTTTTTGGCATAACCCGTGGACCTAACGGCATAACCCGTTGAACCTTCCGGCATAACCCGATGACTCCCCAGCATAACCCGTGGACCCTTAACGACATAACCCGTTGAACATTCCGGCATAACCCGATGACTCCCCGGCATAACCCGTGGATCCCTGATGGCATAACCCGTGAACCCTTTTTCGGCATAACCCGATAACCATTCCCGACATAACCCGTGGACCTTTTCGGCATAGCCCGATGATCATCCCAACATAACCCGTGGACCTAACGGCATAACCCATTGAACCTTCCGGCATAACCCGATGACTCCCCGTCAAAACCCGTGGACCTTTAACGGCATAACCCGTAAACCCTCTTCGGCATAACCCGATGACTTCCCGGCATAACCCGATGACTTCCCGGCATAACCCGTGGACCTTTAACGGCATAACCCGTAAACCCTTTTCGGCATAACTCGATGACCTTCCCTGCATAACCCGATGACTTCCTGACATAATCCGATGACCCTCTTCGGCATAACCCGATGACTTTCCGGCATAACTCGATGACCTTCCCGGCATAACCCGTGGACCCTTAACTGCATAACCCGTTGAACCTTCCGGCATAACCCGATGATTTTCCCGGCATAACCCGATGATTCCCGGCATAACCCGTGAACCTTAACGGCATAACCCGTGAACCCTTTTTCGGCATAACCCTATGACCATCCCGGTAAAACCCGTGGACCCTTAACGGCATAACCCGTTGAACCTTCCGGCATAACCCGATGACCGTCCCGGCATAACCCATGGACCGTTTTCGGCATAACCCGGCTATTTCCCAACACAACCTCGATCCATTCACAAGGATACACAACCTTGATTTGACTGTTTAAATACATGTCATAACTAACTCACAAAATTTTCCTAGTGCAAACTGGGGCAGAAAATTTTGTTCGTTTGTTCCTTTTGGATGTCTTAAGGCAGGTTGATCCCAAAACACAAGGCGCAAGGTAACCGATGGAATAAGTCTCCCTCCAAAATGATAGAAAAGAAGAAAAGAAGAAAAGAAATGAGTTTGAATATTGGGGCAAACGAAATGGCGAACTGCTCGAAATCTGGTGGAAGTCGCAAGCCCCGCCAATCCTGTTTTGGCTCAAATGCTGCGGAAAGGAACAAGTACTTACGACTCACGAGCATCGAGATTCAGATCGAAGTCTACGGCAAAAATCAGCTAAGACTCAAGATCAAGTTCCAAAAGAATCATAGATAGGAATCTTGTAACTCATAGTTGATAGGCATAGCTAGCTTAGTTTCGATTTTTCTTTTGGTGTAATAAGGAGGTCAGTAAGCGGTAGCAGCAACAGCAACAACAGTAACAGCAAGGTCACAGCTCCATGATAGTCCCAGCTACCAAAACTTCCCGAACTACATTGACCTGATTCCCTTCTAGCCAGGGATATGTAGGAGGCCTCCCGAAGCAAACGCTCGGTCAAACTCTTTCAAAATGCTTCACACGGAGTACTTGAACGGGCAAAAATCGCTCGTACCCGCTCATTTATCTTTGCGCAAAAACTCTTCGTGTTTCCGGGCAAAGAGGGGCAGCTGTGAGCACGTGATTTTTGCCCTACAAGAGAATCGCTCCCAAAATTCAAAATAAAATAGTTTTGTGTTGTTTGCAATTTGTGTGGATTTTGTGTTATTTTTTCTCTTATTGTTTGCATTTGTGTGTGCGTGTTTATCTGTTCAAATTAATTAAAATACAAAAAATATTACATTTGCGTTTAGGACTCAATTCTACAATTAGGAATTAATTAGTATTTTTGTGATTTAGAATTTTTTTTTAGTTTTATTAATTAGGAAATGAAGGAAATGAAGAGAAAGAACAAAATCGGATTGGGCCACCTCATTTTTGACCAAATTCCAGGCCCAAAACACACATCTCACCCGGTCCAAATGACCCCTGACCTGTTAACCCATCGGACCAGCCCCACTTAAACCGAAACAACCCCGTTTTCGTTACCATAATGATCTTGGGCGTTGGATTCTCGTGATCCAACGGCCCAAATTAATTCTTGCAATTTTAATGTACCAAAGACCCCCCCAACCCGTTTCCCCATTTCATTTCCCCCCTTCACACCCCAGTCATCTCTCTCGTCCCCCTCAAGCTAAACCCTAGCCGCCACCCCTCTGTTTTGCTGGAATCCCGGCGGCGACGACGCCAACGACCACCCAAATTACACCCCGAAACCCCCATACCTCCCTCTTTCCTAACACGCTACTGGTTTCCCTCGAATCCCTTTTAAACCCGTCGAATCACAAATCGATGAAAAACCAGGAATTGACGAAACCCTAAAAGCCGACATAGATCGATGATTAAGGCTGAAATGAACCTTGACCATGAGTTTTCGTTTGAGAACACATAATCGAGACTCATTTCGGCCCAAATCAAAAAGGACAAGGAACAATTTCCAGTGTTTGGTTCGCCCAGTCACGTAAGTACTTTTTCTTTCTCTTTTACTCGGTTCGTTTGCTGTTGAGGTTTATTCGTTTCAGTGTGATTCGTTTGTTTTGTAGATTATTTTCTTCCTCCTCTTTCGGACCCTTTTCTTGGTCCAAATTTTCTGTTGTGGATTAGTATATGTTCTAAACTGTTGAGTCAATTCAATAAGTCTCGTTCATAGGTCGTTTGCGTATTTAAATCCATGACGATTTCCTAGTGATTTCCTTACTGTTAAGCTCAATTTGTCAACTATTTTTCAAACCCAATATCATTTTCAAGGTACCAACCAACATTCATATTTGATTCCATTATCACATCAAAATAAAGAGAAAACTCATCCAACGTGTATGCTTTTGTAGCTTCTTGAAAATTATAGGTAATGTCACAATACCTAAACGTTAAATTCATGCTAACATGAAACATGCAGAATCTGTGATGTGAAAGCGTGTAGACATTGGCAACAACAGTCTTTATACTTTGATGTTTGTATGATATAATGCACAAGTCATCATTGTCAGGAATGCATTCAGCTAGCTTCTTGAAAAATTATGTCCATGAGTTACCATTCTCTGAATCAACAACAGCAAATGCAAGTGGAAATATATGCCAGTTACATTCTTGTGCGCATGCTGATATTAGCACACCACCATATTTTTCAGTCAAGAATGTACCATCTACAGGAATCACTCTCCTCATATGAGAAAATCCGTATATAGTTGTCTCATAAGCAAGAAAACAATATTTACATTTGTTATATTCATCCAACACTAAGTCTGTCCTCGAACCCGGGTCTGTTTGCTCCAACATATGTAAGTACCCCGATAATAATAAATAGCCTTCTTGTGGTGTCCCTCTTATAATTGCCAAGGCTTCCTATTTTTCTTTCCAAGCTTTCTAGTAACTAACTTCACATTCAATTTCGTTATGTACCAGTGATTTTACCTCTTTTGGTGTTGGTCCTTGTCCTGATGAATCAAAATTTTGTGCATCATTTCGGCAACTACATCTCAGGAAGCTTGTTTATGGTACTTTATTGCACTTAAAATCCCAAATGTTATCTTGCATCGCTGACATATTACTTCTACCAAATCATTATAACGCACTCTTTGGCGATAATGAATCACCCTAACAATTTTTTTCTCCTTAAACTCATACTCAATGCAAATAGTCAAATCACCCATCGATATACATATATTGATCACCCGTAAATAAAAAAATAATAGTTAATTAATATCAGTCTCTTGTATTTTATAATAGCAACCCCTACATGTAATATACAGATCTCTTATGCTTTACATATCAAATCTCCTATGATAACATAAATATCTCTTATGGTTTCTACTAATATCTCCTGTATTTTAGCAAAAGAATCTCATGCATTTTGTGTTAAGATCTCCTACATTTTACTATATAAGTATCTCCTGCATTTTGTACTATATAAATCTCATGCTTACACTATCAAATCTCTTTTCTGGTTCACCTTTTACTTGACACAAATCTCCTGCATTTTGTATTATTATCTGCTTCAACAATCAAATCTCTTTTCTAGTTCATCTTCTTCCTTGAGTCCTCCTTCTAAAAAAAATTCATAAAATAATCAAAAAAACAAAAGTTGAAGTAATGTATCACATATCTAGACATCTATGAACTCAATGCATCTATTTTTTCACATAATAGAAGTTTTGGGAAGCTTGGACTAATCACCGATGGAGGAAATTTGCCGGCTTCTTTTTCATCGCCGGCTTCTTTTTCCTAGGTATATGATTTAATAATATTTTAATTGCAATGAGGCCCTTCAATTTGCACCAATTTTCCAACATAATCACAAATGCTGACTTGGATGGCTTGTAGGACCCACAAGAGTCATAAACCAAAATGACAATTTGATATATCCTCGAAGCAAAATGAAATTTTGTAAATGCCAAATACATAACTGGACCCTTAAACTTGGCTTTTTTTGTTACTTGGGCACTTAAACATAGAGTTGTTCCTATCAGACCCTTCAACTAAATCACATATATGCCAATTAGACACTTTGTAGACCATATGAGAAAAACTTTTATAAAAATGATTGGATATGTAATTAGCTGCAGTTGTATATTTGATAGTTTTTAAGGCTTTTTTTTTTGCTTATAAAATAGCTGCATTTGTATATTTGACAGTTTTGCTCTTTTTGCTGAAGTACTATTTTTGTTAAAAGTTGTTAATGTCAAAATGCAACTTTTATCAATCACTTGTGCGTTCTAGTTTGTAAAGTTTTATTCTAGTAGCTTACAAGTGCCGTGCAAAGAGAACAAGCATGCAAATTGAGAATAGTCAAATTCACTACACTATACTTTCTTTTAAAAAAAATTAAGAGGAAAAATGATGGGTTCACGAGAAGAAGAAGAGAAATAGAATGTAAGATAAAAGTTCGCTTTAATTGAAATAATATATTAGAATGTCATAATAATAATAATAATAAATAAAAAATAAAAAAAATTCATAACTTTTTTCTCATTTTCACGCGTTTTTTCCTACACACTCAATTATATCACTACAAAGTGTCTACACAGATGTGGCTTAGTTGAAGGGCCTAATAGGAACAACTCTATGTTTAAGTGTCCAAGTGACAAAAAAGGTCAAATTTAAGGGTTCAGTTATGTATTCTTCCTTTTGTAAAGGACTAAATAATGAATTGGCTCGAAATCATCTTACCTTGAAAAATATATTTTTTTAAAGTATTTTTCAAAATAGTTCTTTTAGGGTTAAGCATTTTGTATTTGGTATAATTTGAAAAGTTCTTTTGAACAGTAATTAATGTTTGGCTAAACCTTTAAAAAGTATTTCTAAGTATATTTTTCTCAAAATTATTTTTAAAAATATGCTTTTGGAAAGAAATTATTTTTTTGCTTCTCGATCGAAAACTAATTCTGTTATTACTTAAAATTATTTTTTTCTTTCTAAAAGCTTAGCCAAACACCTTAACTTTAAAAATAAAAGAAAAACTATTTTTGGCCAAAAACAAACTTGGCCAAACAAGGTATCATCGGAGTTAAAGAACCAAAAATTAAACAATTATATTATCTTTAAAGGGTACGCGATTTTTTCTCGTAAGAGCAATAAGAATCACAAATATTACTGTAGTGGTATTTAAAATTCTTTCGGACGATATGTATGTGTTCAACACTCGCCATCATATTTCCCTTTCGCAGCTTTTTTTTTTTTTTTTTTGGTTTCTCACCTGGTGTTTATGTCGGGCACTTATATTGAAGTCTGATTATATTCTGATTCGTGTTACGCAAGGTTCCATTTGGGAGAAAATACTTTTTATCAAAGATTTTTTCATACTCATGGCTCGAACCTGAAATTTCTGTTTAAGGGAATAGCAGTCTCATTTGTAGTCCTTTGGCAATTTCTTAATAATAAACCAAACAAAAAATGCAACAGAAATTAGAGAGACTTTGCTGGACACTTGTATTACGAAACTTTTGGCGTGCAGATTAATTCAGAATGGATTGAATTCCATCTCATGTCAACAATATCTAATTTGATTTTGTCTCATGGTCATTGACTCGTGGTTCTCGTTCGACCAGATTTTGTCACTGATTACCAAATTACGTCGTCATGTATCTTGAAAAATCATTTTGAGTTTGAGTTATCTCTCTCTACACTCATATAACAACATGCACGTACTCTAAAGGTATTTATATCCATGAATTATAAACTTTTTTGATATATACGACATATACCAAAAACAATTATATATGAATCATAATAGTTACCGAAAGTGTAGTTCTCTTAGTCAACATAACTTATGATCCGAAGAAACCAGAAAATGAAAGAAACGACGTCTAATTAACTAAATTATAAGAATAATCTTTGAGCTGTCAATGTATTTTTTTTTAAATTACGAGAAAGAGACAATATGCATATTGAATTTTTACATTGTTAAATAATTTAAACACCAATAGCATTATAAATCATTTACGATATATGTTAATTAATCATCTACAATCGTTTTAAATTACATCGACAATTTCTAAATGTCATTACAACAACAACAATAAAAAATTTCAGTATAATCCCATAACTGGGATCCAAAGAAGGTAATGCATACACATACATTAACCCCAGCTTAAAAGTAGAGATGCTGTAAACGATCATTACACATAACTTAAATTATATATGTTACATTAAAGTTGATTCCATAAACTTATATTAATTCCAAGGCCAACAACAGAAACTAAGTAGATTTCAAGTATTCTTGGGCATCTTAATTTTTTGATCATTACAAAATAAATAAATCATAGTTCGTTTATTCTGCCCAAAAAAAAAAAGGAAAAATAAAACACATACTCATACATGAACTAAATGTGCTTTCTTCTCTACTTATTCCCTCTATGATTTGTCTCATGTCACCACTGAATTTCTTACGGAGCTGACAACCCTTCTCCTGTCTCTTTGTAATTCTTAAATGTACCGTCTCTGGTCCAAATATCCGTATCTTTTGGATCGGGGCTTCCAATACCCATCATCTCCTCCTTTTTTTTCTTTTTTTTTTTCAAATCATCATCTCCTTTTTCTTGCTTTTCACATTTTTTTTTCCTATTCGTGTTTCTGGTATTTGTACTGAGATTTAATTAAATTTAAATTCGCACATAAAAATCTCATAATTGGGGCAGAGGCGGATCCAAAAATTCAAGAAGATGGGTGCACTGTTGCGGAAGCCAAATGTATATAGTGTGAATAGGTCACAACTACTATACCAAAAATTATGACAGCCACCAAATAATAAATAAGACAATAAAGCAATAATAAAAGGAACACCAGAATTAACGAGGTTCGGCTAATTTTG